>JAOEHY010014208.1:19169-78146 GCA_025447955.1 Psilopsiagon aurifrons | reverse complement strand
TGCCAGGCACAGAGGTGAGGCTGACTGCTCTGTAGTTCCCCGGCTCATCCATTTTCCCCTTCCTGAAAATGGGGGCTATATTTCCCTTTTTCCAGTCATTGGGAACTTCACCTGACTGCCATGATTTTTCAAATATTATGAACAGTGGCTTAGCAACTTCATTTGCAGCTCCTTCAGGACCTGTGGATGGATTTCATCAGGTCCCATGGATAGTGGGATAGAGGGGAAAGGAAAGCATGAAAAAGAGTTTAGGAAAGACAGATTTAGTAGCACAAGCTAAAAATAATCAGTGAAAGGAATGAAATTTTTTTTTGCAAAGGATGGAATGTCAAAGTGCAAGAGATGGCAAGGGAGAGTGAGCCAGGGAATAAAGAGGAGAGGGCGAAAATTATTTGTCTCTTTTATCTGACAGTATTGATGAAGAGACGGCAACTACCCTGATCTATGCAAGCCTCTGCTTAAAAAGTGCTAAGGAAATAAGCATGATTTCTGATCAAAGAGAGACAGCTGTGTTCTGCCATTGCTCTTGTGCTGTGGGAGTTCATACTTTTCTGCTGGCTCTCCACATTACCAGCTAAGCTGCTAGCATGCCCATCATCTCGATGCTAGCATTATGCAGTGCCTAGAGGGGGTCTCATCCATGCCAAAAGGGGGCAACATAGCAAGCACTGGAAACACTGCTAGGTAGCACTTGGGACCAAGTTATTCTATTAATTGGTTTTGTGCATCGGCAAACCCCCAAAACCTGCATGCTGCATATCACATCTCTGTTTACACAACATCTGGGAGGCATAAAGGGTTTGATTCATACCTGTAAGCAACTTCCTTCAACACTGATACCTGTGCAGGCTTGGGGAATTTATCTGAACAAAATCTCATTTTACTCTACTCCTCTGCTGCAGTCCCACTCCCTGTCACATTCATTAACACTCTCTGCAAGAGGTAACATGCACTTCCATGTCCCTGCTGTAGGTATTGCATTCATCCGTGGTCCTTGTGTTTGCTGCTGCTATAAGTAGGTGGTGGAATGCCAGGGACCAGCTCTACTCCTGCAAAAGCTGCTTGTGAATTGGAAGGGTACAGCACTTAGCCTTCAACCAGGAAAAAGCAGAGAAATGTCTTTGTAGACTGATAGGAATTATGGTAGCTTTAGAAGCTGTTCTGGAGCTATTGAGTCTCTTTCACCCCTGAAGTCATTTCCATTGCAACTCCGTGTGTTCCTGGCGCATTCATTACATGGGACTAGGGAAGGGTTGATTCCTCTGCCAATCCACTGATCTGACGCTGGGGAATCAGCCTTTGGCTCCTTTGTTTGCCTTCTGTGGTTCCAGCAAACCAGTGCAGCAGTCTGGGCATTCTGGAAGAGGGTCCTTGTTCCTAAGTTTTTGGTAGAAGAGGTTTTGTCCTTCCATGAATGGAGATGGTGGTGTGGTAAAAAGCATAAGGGCAACGCTGATTCCATCTTTTTATTTAATTTTCAAGGAAGAACTTTTATCTTTATGTCTTTAGCTTCCATCCAGCCCAGAGGTAATGGGTGTCAGTCATTGCCAGTTGATACTCTGGATGGGTATTGTTACTATCTGATCCGCTGCATTTTAAACCATGCTGATAAGGTATTTTGCTGACTGTCAGGTTAGAAACTAGGCAACCAGGAGCATAAAAAAAGAATTACCTTCATAGAAATGAGCTGTAAGGAGAGCAGTGTACAGCCTTGATTTGAGCCTAGAGTTCCAGATTTCATCACCGATGCCTGCTGATGTGGCTGTGTGCAAGTCATGTAATGGCAGCAGCTCAGCTGTTTTCTCTATGATTGGGATATATATTGCTTCCTTGATTGATATTATAAATTATAAGGTACTTAATATTATGTAAATGAAGGTCCTGTAAATAATGCAGAAGTGTAGATGAGAGTAACTGAGTGAAGATGAGTAGAATGAAAAGTTCAACCTGAGGCAGAATTCCAGTCTGCTGCGTGAATATATATGGGGGGTCCATAAACGGTACTTATTTTCTGAGTAGAGCTAATTGGTTAGACATAAATCTTTAGCACTAAATAATTTTAAATATTTATCTAGTTGGTTCAGTCTAATTTTTGGACTTATTATTTAAGAAATATGTTTCCATGAGCATGCCTTAGGTCCAGACCCTGTATTTTCATCTAGGCCTGCTTCTACGCTATAGGGACTAAATTCTGCTGTCGGGTACATAAGCACAGCTCTCTGGGATGTTGGTGAGAATTGGAGCTACAGAGCTAAATGTGCTGCTCTGCTTTTTCTTCATAGTGGCAGACTTAAAAAAAAAAAGAAGTATTGAAAGGTTTTGTTGGTTTGGTTTTTTTTTTTTTGGTTTGGTTTTTTTTGTTCAATAGAAGCAGTATTCAGTGGTGATGTGCTCATTTCTGCTGGGTGAACCTAGAGACTGAAGAATTTATATACTCCATAGCTTGCAGGGCTGCACCAGCTTCAAGTTGAAGCTATGGGTCTGCTTATGAAGTAGATTGATAGTGTGATGAGCCTTATCCTCTGTTGAAGGGGGACCTTTATGATCTCAAAGCCTGCCAGGACTTGGCAAAATGCTGCAGTATTTCGATGTACTGCAGTAGGTAGAGCCTGGTTATAGACTTGTGAGAGATAAACATAGTCAATCACGTAGATGCAGTACATGAAGCGTGACAGTGGTAAGCACCCTCTGTGAACGTTTCCAGTGGTACACCAAGTTTTGCTGCTTTCATGTTTCACCACAGGACTTGCCATTTAATTGAAAGCTTACCTAAAGGGAAGCTGGAAAAAATCTAGTGGAGAGTATAAAGGCAGAAGCATGTGCTTAACCATAGGCAGTGCCGTGCCTATGTGTGAATATGATCTGAGTGTAATCTATGAACAGCACCCAAATACTTTGGATAATCTTATTTTAGGTATAATGATTTCATCATACAGTTGCATCAAGTCTTGTAGAAAGAGGTAATGTCTCCCTTTTGGGGGAGGGACTGCATATTGGCACTTCTGCCAGCTGCTCTAACAAATAAACCTGCCTTTTCCATGAAAGTGTTCTTTGCTCTTTTACTGACACAAGTGCTTCAGAAAGTCTAAGGGGCAGCTACTCAGATCAGTAATGCTTATGTATGGACATAGCAGAAATAAGACTAGAATTACATTGGCATGTAAAGCTTTGGAAGGACAGGGAATTAGAGCTGTTTGCCAAGTGTTTAAAGGAAAAAATACCAATAGAGGCAGGAGCACTGCTTTTTTCCCCTGCAAGCAAAACAAACTCGAAAAAACAAGAGCAAGTCAGTTTAATTCCAGTGGTAAATTGCTAACATTCTTTAGCTGATTTCTTTCCTTCGTTATTATAATACACAGTGAAGGTAAAAATGCAGCACTTCAGACTGAGTTTTGGATTATGGCTGGACAGCCAGACAGAAAAGCTCTAATTAGTGGCTTTATAGGCACTAGTGAAATTCTGGCTGTTGAATGTAAAGGGAGCTTTGAAACACCTGTGTAACTAACTGTGAAAAAGCTAATATGAAATGGAGTCAGGTTTTTGGCAAGAAAATAAGGATTTCACTTTGCTTTTTATTTTGGGGGTTTTAAATTTTCTCATATTTGTGAATTTTCTCAAGGGATCCTTTGCCATTATGCCATGAGGTATATGTGAGGTAGAGATGCAGCATATGAGTGTCATTTAAAGTCTTTTCTATAGCCCTCTGTTTCTAGTAGGTGTAAAATTAACCTGGCTTTAGTGCATTATTGAAACACCTGCACAGTGTTGGATAACATCTTCTCTGCCTTGGGAATTCATGTTTTTTTCAGTTAACAGATGCTCCCTCTGCTTGTTTTGAAGGTGGAAAAGATAACACAAGGTAGGACCTACCTACACAGAGAAAATTACTCTTTCAACATCTCTTGGCAGCTGTTGTGGGTTAGATGCACATGGGTGTCCCCTTGCAGATGTAGAGGTGATATTAAACTGAGAAGTCACGTGATACCAATTAAACATGTATGTCAACTGGCTTCTTTTCAGTAACTTATTTTTCTGAGTGTATTCCAGCATCTTTATAAAAAAAAAAAAATCTGACGCTAAATAAAAAATAATCAGGTTGGCAGATCAGTGTCTCCTCTCCTAGCATGTGCTTACAGTTGGTTTTCCTTCAGGGTTACTGACATGGCCTAAAATTGTCACTGTTTTGTCTCTGAACCTTTGGACATAACGGTATGACATGGTGTGAGTCAGATGTCTCAAGCTCTGCATGGCTGCATTAAGAGTTTTTTGTAACTAAGAAGGGAAGTCACCCTCTTTTCCCAGTAGGATCAACTCTCTCCTACAGCTTTCAGAAGGTCTGAGGTAAGAGCTAAGATATTTTTAGACAGAGGGAAGTTGTTTTTAAGGCTTATCTTCTCCCTCCCCACCCCCAGTTTTAATGGCTTCCTCTGAGCCCTTTGTGGTTGGGGTTGTAGCTAAGGTACCTGGTGCTTAAGCTGAAAAAATGAGTAATACAGTCCTAGCAGTACTTTAGAAAACTCTTTGTACTGTTCCAAAAAGACCTTTTTTTAAACATGTAGTGTATAGAGAATATATAATAGTATAAAGTTTTGGAAGTAGGCTATAATGTCTAGTTGGATACAGAACAGAGATACTGTACAGTTCATGGTTTTGCCACTTCAGATGTGCTTATTTCTCAGTAATGTGCTGTTTCTTGTCCACTTGTTCCTACCTCTGTGCCGTCTCCTTGGTGACAGTGCAAAGCCTTGGGTGTCTGTAAAGTGAGCTAGATGAGGGAGCTGATCCTCCCTTCATAAGGACCCAGAAAGGAGGGAAAGGGCTTATTTTTCTTTCTGAATCAGTTTCTCAGTGCAAATTATTAGAGGTCCACAACCAATGCCAGATGGGGCAGTGGTGTAGTGGTGTGAGAGCAGGGGGGGTGGTGCTGCAGCATCAGTGCAGGGCTGCTCATATACTCTGGCTTCTGAATCAGTATTCTTCTGCCAAATGTGCACACTGTTTATTCACTGGGATACATAATCAGATAAACAAGTGAGAAGTTATAAAGACCGATGCCAGAATGTGTCAGTTTTTAAATTAAGTGAACTTTTGAGCCCACGTAACATAGCCATTTTCAGTAATGGTTACAGCCACTTATTCGCCGTTAACCAGCACATTTACTTTCATCCGTACGGGCCAGTAGGACACACAAAAACTATCAGTTTAGCCTTCTGTGTGCCCCCTGCCAGGCAAACAAAAAAATAATCTAATATTCTCCTTGAAGCTGTGTCTGTTCCATACTTTCCTTTGTGTCCCCTATTAAGGGACATGTTTACTTGCGGTGTTTTCCAGTCCATATCCTTCAACCTTCACAGGGGGCAAAACCACAAAGCTTCCTAGGGCTAGGCACTACCCTCTGTCAGCATCATGTCCTTCCTCTGTGACATGAATGAAAAGCTGATTAAAGCTGCAGAAGAGGAACACCATCCTGTAGGTTTCACACATGTCCAGGTTGTTGGTGGCTGATCTGTGTCTTGTGGGTCTGTAAATCCAAGCTGTGCTTGCGACAAACTTCTGACAAAACCTATAGATATTCCATACTGCCTGTTTTCTGTAGGGAATCATCTGAACTGTTTTTCTCTGGTTAAAGACACTGAAAAAAGCTTCACTTCATAGTGTTCTCACTTCTTACAGTGTTTCTCACTGTAAAGCTTTGAAATAGTTTCTCACATATATACATGTGCATATGTATGTGTGTATATAGGCATTTGTGTATATACATGTATTAATATAGCATACATGTATGCTAATATAAATGGAGAAGCAATGTATAATGAAAGATCTGATTGTGCTGTGCATCTAGAAAAGGGTTTTATAGGTTGGTTTTATTTTTATATGTTTTTAAATTTTTTTTTTTTTTTTAAGCTATTGCTGAGAGCTGAAAGAGCCCTGAGCCTGATTTAGGCTGTAAATTCTGGCAATCTTTGCCACCATCCTCATCCTCCCTTTGGTGACACTTTTAGAACTGTCAATACAGAGGAGAATAACTGTAATGAAAGTCATTACAGCTTTCTGTTTCCCTTCTTTGGCTGCGAACCTGATGAGGCTCACAGGCTGCATGGTTTTTTTGGTTGTTTTTTTTTTTCCTAACCTGTTGCTGATGGCTTTCAAAAAGACTTTGCATCTTTTCCCAGCACACAGTCTGGGGAATGCTTACACTTGTAGCCTATTTTTTATGTGAGTTCTGTGTAGGGGTTTCTATCTGATAAGCTCAAGTTCGTGTGGAGACCCCTCACGCGTTGTGTATGCAGGCGAGGGAGAGTTCCTGTACGCATTGTGGCAATTCTGTCAGGCTCATTCCTCCACCAGTTCTGAGGTTCTTGCTCTGTCCCTTTTTGTCCTAAAAGGGACAAAGAATTTATGACTCACAAGCAGTTTGAAATTTTCTTTAGAAGGTCCTGTATATGTTAGTTTAGGCTTTTGCTCTTCAACCATACATCAGTACCGCCTTTAATTTCTATTTCAAGTTTACCATCTTTTCAAGCTTTTTCACATTCGAGTTATATAAATCTTGATCGATCTTTTTTTTTACTAGCACATGGATTTTTAGGACACATTGAAACAATAGGTATATGAGTATATCAACAAAAGAGTTGGGAGTGAGGTTTGTGTGTGAGGGGGTGAAGAGACAAGCAGTGCCTTGTCTGTACAGCATTTATAGAGTCAAGTGGGCTTGCTCTTCCCATCCCTAAAGCTTGCTTGGAACCACGCTTATGCTCAGCATGGACAAAACAAAAGTAGCATCTTCCTAGCAAAGATTATGTAGGCATATGCAGGCAGAGGAGGAAATATGGGGACATAGCTCATGTCTTTTTATTTCTGCTTTTCAGTCTTTACCATCTACCTTCACTGATGACACAATTTCAGTTAATGTTACCTGTCAAAGCCAGGCTGGACAGAGCATTGGGTGACCTGATCTAGTGGGAGGTTTCTCTGCCCATGGCAAGGGGGGGTTGGAGTTACATGTTCTTAAGGTGCTTTCCAACTCAAACCATTCTATGATTTGCTCCACAGAGAGGTCTGCTCACCCACAAAGGGATGAGGCTAAAAAAGGGTTAGTGCTGAGCAGGCTGATATATTTTCACAGACATCATGCAGGCAGTAAGGGTCTGTGAGACTCTCACTTTAGGTGCAGCGATGCGCTCCATTTGCTAGTTGTCAGACTCCAAATTTGGGTTTCTGCATGAGGGTGAAATAAAGCCTCTAGGGCTGTGTTAATTTAGGATTTAGTACTATTCCAGTATCTTAAAACAACAGAGCATAACAAAAGCATATGTGCAAGCCTGTTTCCTCTGCATTCATTCATCCAAGCATTGATCTTTGAAGAGATAAAGTAGTTCTAGGAAATCTTTGGGATTACCCCTGTATCCTGTAGGTGCTTTTTGCTGAATGGAATTTAGTAAGATGTACAAGGCTGCTTCCTTATGCTTTTTCATAGCTGTCTTTCTGTGTACTGAGGAGATGAATGTAAGGTCTTTGTTCTTTATTCACTGATGATCTATATTCAGAATCTCAGATAAGGATAAGGAAGGTGCTGGTCTTTTAAAAAAAAAATAATAAATAATTAAAGGTTCTCCACATTATGGGTATAGTTTTAGAGCTTTGAATTTTTGCATGAGATCCTGAGCTTTAATTGGGAATGATTAGCGATGGCTTTAATGCAGTGCCACACTAGAGTACATTTCATGTTAGGTGTTCAATTAGCAGAACATCACTTACCGTCTGGGAGAAATAAAGCTTGCCCTATGCTGCCGGATATTTCCACCTCATGTTATTGCCTGAATTCATGTCATTGGTCTTGCTCCATGTGGGATCTCTGTGTGAAATGTAAGTGCTGCATTTCCTTGGTGCATGTCTGGTGAGCTATCTAAACCAGGGAGGTGAGATCTTTCTGAAACGGGCCATCTCCGCAGCCTCGTACCACTGCTCATGGTAATGGCAGGGGTTGTTTTACAGTTAACCCACGCCGGCTTTTTGCTCACAGTCCTTGATGTTACTGCTTAGGCCCCTGCACAAATGAGGTGTGGTGTGCTCCATTTTGACATCTATTTTTTAAGCTTTTAGGCTGGCTTTTTTACCTAGCATGAGAGATTCAGAAGTACCACGAGATGGCACTGCACTAGCTCTGCTGCCGGCAACAACACGCTCTTCTGAAGGGAAAATCAGTGCACTTCACTGACAAGGTAGTGCGGCTGATACACCTTCCGACCCCATGGCCGCGTTATTACTGCTTTAGAGACAAACCAAAGACCATTTTCTTGCTTCCCCAGAAGCTGGTGATGAATCTCCCCCCTAGCAGGGGTTGTTGTGTTAGGGTTACAGGTGGGGAGGAAAGGAAGGTTTTCAGAGGGAAATTGAGAGGTGGCAGACGCTGCTTTGTACATTGGTTCATTGTGCTGTCAGGCCACCACACTGTGCTGGCTAGAGGGAAGGTACCCCCTTTCCCTGGCACTCTGCCTCTTCCAAGGCTGACCCATGAATGTGCAGGCAGTCTCTTCTCAACAGATGTTTTGTCTTAGAGAATTGTCTGCAGCTCCTTCTTGAAGGGGTTTTGTGCTCTCTGTGTGCTTGTGATGCTCTAACAATGACCTGTGTTGTTCCCTCCTTTCCTGCCTCTTTGCTACTGGCATCTTTAGTTGTTCCCTGTCTCTTTCAGTTTCTTTGCTGCTTCTGGCATTAATTGATTTCACTTTACCATCTCCTTAGCAGGAGCTATAACAAGGAGTCCCAGAGTGGCTTTTGAGCCATATTCTGTTTTTTTTTTAGCAGCACAGGACTTCAGTCTTTACTTCCAGGCAAAGCTGACTTTGCCAATGGAACAAATTGGGAACAGTTGCAATTGCTGAACACAACTTTGGAGCACCACAAGTTAACAGCAGAGCAGGGAGATGACCAAGTGGTGCCTGCCTGCCTTGCCATGTGTGTACCCTGCCATGCCATCTGTTAGCATTACCCAGGGCTAATCTGTTAAACTTTCAGGCAATCTAATGGTATTGACTGTATTTGTTCTGAGAAATATAGGCCCCTTGATTTTTAGTTCAGGTCAACTCATTTTTGCTGTTCTGAAACAAGTTTAAAGCTAAGAACTGACCTCCAGGTTCCCCGGGAACAAAAAGTTGAATTTGAGCTCACTACGCCCTTGGGAAAATCCTTAATGGAATTTTCTCTATTTCCTGCTAAGGATGCAAAGGTTGAGGTACAAAACTTGGACAATTGACTAGTTCTCGTACATCCAGAAAACTAGTACTGAAGCTGTGAATCCTTTCTGTTCTTGTGTTCAATCCTTTAACAGATGTATCTCGTTAGGGGGTATATCACCCATATTAAAAAATGGCCTGCATGTACTCCGTACATGTTTGCTGGTAAATACACTTGACACAGGGAGCAGGACTGCCTCACTAATACTTCTGTTTGGTAGGTAACTCCCCTTCTCTGTTGCCTCTTCTTTCCTTTGTCCTTCTTCCTCTTCTGTGTTCCTTCTCTCAATCTCTTTATGATTCCATGGTCTTCCCACACCTGTCTTAATTCTTCTGCCCTCTTCTTTGTTTCCTTTTCTTCTTCCGCTACTTTTTTTTCTTCCTTCCTGGATATGGTGACACTTGGGCCATGGAGCATCTGCCAGATGAGCCGCTTTGCAAGCAGCAGCACTCTCATTTTCCTACCCTCTTTCCCCATTTTGGGAATAGCATCATGGACAGAATTCCACACCTTTATCAGTGGGTAGCAGACAGGGTTCAAGCTGCCATGTGTATGCACCAGAGGGAAGTTGGGGAACAGGATCCAGTGAAAAGGCAGGCACCACTGATCTTTTGCTCTGAGAGAGGGAAGAAAGGAAGAGTGTTACATCTCTACTTCATTTAGCATCTCTCTACCCACCCACCTTTGGTAGAGCTGGATCCAGGTAGCTGAGCTGGTACATGGTTAATGCTGCCTCTACTGCCAACCTGTGCTTTCTGTATTGCGAATTTTAAGCCACTGTATTCTGCTTCCCTTGGGGGACCAACAGAGTGTTTCTGTTTGACCCTGTGACTTGAAATTTAAAGGCCATAGGAGCCCTTTCTCCTCTTCAATGAATTCAACTGCAGGAAACAGGCAGATATACGAAGTGGAAAAGGACTGGGAAGGGGTTGTACTGACTTAGAAATGGGTTGTGGGCCCTTTCAAGCATGCACCTTGCAGACCCGATGAGGGCCTTCCAAACCCATTGCACTCCCCTTCTAACTTCTCCATTTCAAATAAAGTCAGGGGAAGGTAGGAGCTGCTCCCAGTTCATATGAATTCCTAGAATGAAACTGGGCATTTTGTATTTGTTTTCCAGCCTGTTTTTTTACAAACACTGGGGACTGTGGATTCTGCAAAGTAGTGCACAGTGTAACTTGACCTTGTAACCTTCCTCTTGGACTTTTCAACCACTGGAGCTTTGCACTCTCAAGTTGACCTCTGTATCTCTTAGCAAAATGATGTGTGACAAGCCATTTTGACAGCTCACTGTGCTGGACAAAAAAGACAGTCTGACCTTCCTAACACTAGTGTCTTTAGCTAGGGAAGAATGGCCTGCCAAACAGAGAAGAAAAGTTTGCAATGAACATACTACATGGTTCTTGCCTGAGTTCTTAGTTGTAATTTCACCATCACTGGGAATGTTTTTCTCTTGGGTATGTTTGCAGAGAATACCCGTAGTTAGCACTTACATTGCCAAGGCAGTTTGGAAACAACAGCTGAAAAGTCTCAGTGAGGAAGAGAAGCAAAACCTGTATTTAGGAGCTAGGGAAACTGAGTCACACACAGATGTTTTGCAGAATATTCTAAAACAGATCAGTTGTAGAGCTGGAAGAAGCAGCAGTTAAAATCTAAAGTGACTTCATGTGCAATGCCATCTCTTCTGTGACCATGACAAGACAATAGCTGAACCCTAACTCCCAGACCTGGAATATGGCACTTGATATTTTCTCTCTTGCCACACAAAAAACTTGGTGGAGCTTTGGGAAAAGTTGTCTGTCTTCTTTCTACACTGTCTTTCCACTTCTCACAGCAAGCTCTGTCTACCTATATAACTGTTTCTTAAGGACAGATTGCTTTACAGCACTATTTGGCCAGGCTCAGCCAGAGCAGCTAATAGCTATTTTTTTATAGGCTCCTTGTAGTCCAGCTGCAGTTTGTTGGATTTATTCTGCTTTAATGTGTTACCCACTTATCTCCGGCACTGTGCAGTCCCCATTGTGGAAATGCCTCCTGTTTGGAACTCTTTCATGGTTTTTTACTACTTGAGCCCTAGTGGTTGGAGTTTACATGATGGTTTGTGCTTGGCATCAGTCCCACCCGCCACCATGGGGTACTTTGCAGAAGCTGCAAT
Organism: Psilopsiagon aurifrons; assembly: GCA_025447955.1. Classification (NCBI taxonomy): domain Eukaryota; kingdom Metazoa; phylum Chordata; class Aves; order Psittaciformes; family Psittacidae; genus Psilopsiagon; species Psilopsiagon aurifrons. The sequence continues at coordinate 66,754 of JAOEHY010014208.1, read as the reverse complement.
TTCCTCAAAGCCAGAGTGTTATGAAATCCATATTGAACCAGACTGCCCAGAGCTGAACCAAGGCAGAGGACAAATAGGCAGCTGGCTGAGATTACAGCTGGTCTGGTTTCCTGGAGAAATGGTGAGGAGCTCTTCCATCCTGCCTCTGCCTCTGCTTTGCAATGCCTTTTAGGAACTTCTTCTGGCTCTGCACATCCAGCCCTTGCTTTGCCATACTTTATTCCAGCAACAGCTCTTGTCCTCTCTGTCAGCAGGCCAGTCCCCTTCCTGGCAGTCTGCCCCAAAGCACAGCAGCCCTTGTACCACCCCAAGCAGAGCCCAGGCAGTTTGAGCTGCCAGGGAGGGGACAGGGGGAGACTGAAGGGGACAGCAACTGGTGTGTGATGTCACATCTCCTAATTGCAAAAAATCACAGGCCCTGCCTCTGCTTCTGGCTCACTCCTGGCACAAGGGGAGCAGAAATCCCTGCCCTGTGGGGACCTTGCCCTTTCTTTGCCCTGTATCACGTGAGAGTGGAGCTGAAGGCCAACTCTGCACTTTCCTCTTCTTAAGCCCTTTGTAGCAGCCAGATAAGTAGGGGTGAGTAAAAAGAGAGTTTTGTGGGGTTGGAGAAGGAGAATATTGTGGAAGTGGGTTGGAAGTGACGGATTAGGGATCTCAGATTAGACTAAGAGAAGTGCAGTATCCCAGAGTACAGAGATAGGAGGAGAGGGCCAAGGAGGAAGAGGAGGCTGTACAAATAAAGAGGTTCCCTAAAACTCCTTTCTTCTCTCTTGGCTCCTGCCTAGATCCATTATCTTCTGCGAGCCTTCAGATTGCTTCCAGCCCTTTTCACCCCTCTGGTGTCCACTGCTTCTTACTCTCTGAACCTGCTCTGTTGCTGCTTCAAATGTAAATTTTACCAAAAAAACCCCCAAGAATCTTTGAACAAGCTCTGGCCTGACGTATATGCAGATATCACTCTTTCCATTCTGTGTTCTGTGTCCATGTGTCATATCAGAGCTGCATAGTATTCATGGACTTGCATCCTCTTCTAACTTCTGGGCCATGTGTAAGATCTCTGGTGGGTAAAGCAAAGTCATTAGCAAACTGCTGTTTAGAAAAGGTAAAGTTTATTTAAACCTCTGCCTTGCAAGTGCGTAAGGTTGTAATGTTGGGTATGCAAAACATTGAAACCCAAAAGCTTCTTTCCATGGGTTAAGGTTTGAGGAAGTGATTTTCCTGCATTGCAGACAAAATGCAGGCATTCAGAAGGAAACAAATATTATGCATTTGATAAGCAGGAATAGCCTAAATCCCATGCTTTAGCATAGATGCTTCTTGTTCAGAGCTGGTCAAGTTTTGCAGTAGAAAATGTAGTATCTGCTGTGTTAGGTGACACTAGCTTTTTGGCTTCCCTCTTTCTGATGTCTCCTGTGCTGGGAGTGTTGAGTTAAACATTCAATGGATGTTAATATCACTTTCCTGTGCAGTCCTCCTTTTTGACCGTCCTACTATCCTTTTGGAACCACTGGCAGTTCACGTAATTTAGAAGGGTGTTCCAGCTTACCTGTGATAACCTGGAGCAGTTGTGAAAGCATGAGAGATACAAGTTCTGATCTTTTCTAAAGGCACTGGTGCCATGTCCAGAGTTCAGCCTGTGTCAGAGCCAAGTACATGATCCAGTGGGCCAGCAACACATTAGCTGCTTTATATAACTGAATGGAGAAGGATGAAGATTGTTTAAAAATGGCTTGCTTTCCTTCAAATGCTCTATAACTTACTTTAGAAAGTGTGTTCATAAGCAAGCAATATGGTTCTCACATTTGAACCCAGATATCAAAACCATAAACCACTGAATCCCCAAGCTTTTAAATAGCCCCGTTGCAATCCTTTCCACTAATCACTCTCACAGTTTCACTGGCTTTAGACTTGTGATAAATAATACTTCACAGTTTCTCAAGTCATAAAGCATCTTCCAGAAAATACTGAGACTTCACATATAACATACTAGCAGGAATATATCTTTTCAAATGCAAATGCATTTGAAAAACAATTTAAATCTTCTTGTAGTTCACAAAGCATAAGAAAAGAGCTCAAACCAAAGCTGATTGTCCCTTTACTGGTCATCTTCAGGGTTGCTGAGCTGTGATGGAAGGTATTTTTTCCCACTTGATAAGAATAATGCATTTATTGCATGGGCAGAATGGAGTTTACGGGCTCCTCAGCTATTTGTTTCTGGGGCTTGAATTGAGTTGGGTCATATTTGTTCTCCAATTCCACACCGTTGTTTTCTTAAAGGAAGTCACTGATCTTCCTACCTGTGAAAAAAAAAGTGAAAATGAGTCAGCAGCCTCCACCTGAGTCTGCAGGCAACCTGAAACCGTAGCTTGGGGTTGTGTCAGGAGCTGTCTTGGTAGCGTGCAAGCCTGGTGCCTGGTTACTGTAATTTCAGTGGTAACATCACAGATTGCTGCTGTGCTAATCAGCATGTGGTGTGGTAAAGGGATGAACATATTACAAATTGATGCTTTTTTGTCATTGTTCTTTTCCATCTGCAATGAGGAGTAGAAGTTGCTTATTTTGACTGGTGTATCAGGAACACCTGGCATCCCAGGGAATAATTTTCCTGTTTGCAGGAAAAACACCCAGTTTTAAATATTTCTTAATTTTAGTCCCATCTCTGAAACTCTCCCAAGAGATGCCTGACAGAACATGTATTAAAGCAGATTTAACAGCTGCAGACTTTGTAGATGATGCTTTGCTTTCTTGTCTCAAGTACATTAGTACTTAGTTCCAAGTTAGATTAGTGTTGTACTTTGTGAGTGATGCTTTAGAAAATATTGCTGCTTGGTTATCCCAGGTTCAGCTCTTGATAGCCAAGTTTTGTGGATGAACAAACACATTTAGCAGCTTTAACTGTTGCTGAAGTCAAAATATCTTTGTTGTATGATTTTTCCAAGACTTTAAATATTGCATTTAATTTCTTTTTTGTTGGTACATAAAGAGACAGTCATGCTTTAAAATTTATTAAATAGCAATTCAGTTTAAGAATCGAGTCTTTTAGTCTAAACTAGTAATTTCTGGAAGTGATTTTGATACACCTGTAATAGCTTTGAAATTGTCACAAGAAAGAAATCTACTAGCGAAAATGTATTTTATAAAAGATCTATTAGCCCAGTGTCTTTTTGGCCAAAAGAAAGGATTTGTGAGCGATAATGGCTCTCAAAAATATATGCCATGTCTGTCTTCCACCAGGTTCTGTTTTAGAGAATGATGTTAGGTTTTCAGATACTGACAATTTGCTGAATGTTTTGCTGTTCCTTATCCTTGAAAAGCGCCTGTTACACTAGCAAGTGTTGAAAAATCCATGGATTCTGTTTATTGCTCTTTATAAAGTGCTTATCACTGATATTCAGGGACTGTACTTGGATTAAGAAGGGCAAGGAAGCTGCCTTGGAGAAGTTGGTGTGACTTGTTATGCTGGGCATGTTGCAACATAAAGTGTAGTATATAACTGGGATGGGGAATGGACACAGGCAATCAAAAAATATTCTTTGCAAAAAAACGTAAAATCTTTCACTTGTAAATGTAAAACCAGCTACTTAATATTGAGCAGTCTAGGGCCATAACCACGTATGTTCTGTGACTCACAGCTGTACCCTCATGTCTTAATTCCCTCTGCCCCCACTTCAAATGTCCCTGACAGGTATCCCCACCCATTTTACAGAGGTGAATGCATGCTAGATCCTCTTCCCCACTGTGACACTTCTCCTTCAAGTGAAGGAAGTATCGTTATCATCTGCAACGTGGAGAAAACCAGGTTATTTTATTGCCTGGGGGAATAATTGCCTGGGTGGCCCAGGCTATGCCACCTTCCTCCTCCTGTACACTGCCTGGCTGCTGTCTGTGTGATCCTTTGAGATGAGAGCAGTGGTAGCCACACACCTCTCAGCTGATGCCCATCAGGCTGTCTGCAGATAATGGCTGTCACTCACCTCAACTGGGAGTATGGTTCTTTGCAAGTTTGAAGGCTTTAGTATTTTCTTTTTCTGACAAGTGTACCTTCTCCTGAAATTAGAGGATTTTCTAAGGAATAGATGGGCAGTGCTTACTGGTGGTCATCTTCCCAAGTGGCCCCTTCACTGAGTTGACGTCCCAGTGCTGGGACATGGTGCAGAGCTATGCTTTAGCCGAGGTATAATAAAAACTCCAGCCTTTTTTGGAGTTCATGAACCATGTTTTTAATTTGTTTTTGCCAATGCCATTTAGCTATAGGAAACTGAAAAAAAATAATGAAAGAGTTAAAGCATGTTTTTTGTTAAGACACACAATAGTGAGTTAAAGGTCTGCAGCCCACATCAGGACTGGAACACAGAGTGAGCAGCCAGAGGCACAGCTTCAGCTTTTGAACCCAAAGCAATGTACTCACCCCTGCTTGGCTCATGCACAGGCCTTATGGGCAGGCACTGGCTTCCCGGACACCAAAACTGCTTCTTCTGCCTATGCCAGAGAGTTCTGCAGTCTTGTCCGGGTCATTTGATTGTCAGCCTTTTTTTTGGAAAACAAACAACAATACAATAACAAAATAACTTCCATAAAAAGATGCCCTTGTGTGAAAAATAAACAAGTTAAATGACATCCTATATGGGTGGAAGCTCCTGTAAGCATTACCTTATAAATTGAAAAGTGGTTTTCTTTCACCACCAAGAAATTTTGAAGAAAGCTTCATCTCCAAATGAAATATTCATTTTGGAACTTCTTTACATTTATATTTGTAATGATTTCAAATGTTGTTACAGTTACTGCTAAAATTAAAATGTTAACTTCATCTAGTTTTAGCAAGAATACTGATTTCTGTGTACGTTTGCAGCTTTGTAGCACAGAGGGTGTCACATATTTACCCTTCATGGAGCAGAATGTAGTGCTCAAAGTTCTTTACAGTTTAATATTCCTGAGATGAAAAAATTATGATGACACCGATGTTATCTTGATGGGTGGTTAAGAGCCTAAATAGTAGATTGTCCTATTTAGTTCACGCTGTCCTATTTTATTCCCACGGTAGAGCAGTGGCACAGCATGCTGTAGAAATACCAGCAGCAAAACAGTTAAGAAAAACAAATAAATAAAATAGTCCCAGTACAGTGGAAGAGTTCCCTGAAATAATGTCTACTTGACATAGTTTCTGACCTCATGCCTTTGCTTTCCCTCCTTCTTCCCCCTCCTCCTCCTCAGTCCAGTTTTTCATTAAGATGTAGGAACTGGATCAATGGACTGAGGTCAGGTGGCTGCTTAGGTCCCATAGTAATGGGTGAAATTGTGATGATGAAGTGGACCCTCATTTTGTGTTAAAGGCTGATGCTAATCCTTTTTCCCCGTTAAGAAACTGCCACCAGTTAAGCAAACTTATTTCCTTGTGTTTTGACTGAAGATGAACAATTGCATTTGCAGAAGCAATTTGGGAGAGCGTAAAAGCTGTCACCACAGCTAGAGGTGTCTTTCAGTGTGTGTTCACATGCAGAAGCTTTGTCTCATGAAGTTATCAGCTTTTTCCTGACTACGCATGTCCGTATGTTCTGATGTATGTGAAAGGACAGGCACGTACAGGAGTGCAGGAATGTGCCTGCCAGTTGCTGGCCAGGCTCCCTGTTTTCACAGTCCTAGATGTGAGAGGTTTCTTAGTGGCTGACAGCAGGTTTATCTTCTTCAGGGAAAAACATTAGGAGATATATTCTGATTGCTTGTTGCCTTGTGCTATGTGTAGTCCTCTGCATCACTGCAAAAGGGACTTCAAAGTGCCACCATTTTCATCTGATGATGTGCTGCATGCCCAGGAGAATGGCTCCACACAGTGCTGGAGACAGTCTGGTTTTCTGTTAAGCAAACTGCTTTAGCATTTTGTTGTACAAGAAAGAGCTCCACAAGACTCCATGAAAAATCAGGCATGAAAAATAGAGTTTGGAGATAGCTCCAGAGGTAAGCATTGCTCTGCAGCCTACGGAGCAGGTGCTCCCTTCAAAATAGTAAGAGCCACTGAGGGCTGCAGCCATCAGTTCAGCTTGGTGTCTCCCTTTTCCCACATGGTCTTGGCAGTGGTACAAGACTTCTTTGTGCGGTCTGAGAGGCCAGAGATGGTCCTTTCCCCCCTCTCATTGCTACAGAAGACACTGTAGCTGTTTTGCACATTCACTTGTCATAGGGAAACTCTTGGCAAGTGGTTGTAAGCAAGGGAAGCTCAGTACATGAGGGCATATGGGGATCCACAGGTGTGTTTCAGGGTGTGTGAGTGTCCAAGGCAACCTGTGCTTGTGTTGGAGTTGGCCTGTTGATGTTACCAGACTGGACTGGGGGGTGTGATTGATCAAGGCTAAGCATGTGGAAAATGAGGGATGTGGTCCTGTTTGTCCACAATTCTGGTGGTCGGGAGGCTTGGATTCCACTCTTAATCCTGCCACCATCCTCTGCAACCATAACCCAGTTGCACATCCTCTCTGTGCCTCAGTTGTCCTGTAAATAAAAAGGGACCACTGCTTTTTTTTTCTGTATTGTTCTGGTACTTGGAGGCTAAATTCTTCTTAAAATTTCTAAATGATTTTGAGATCCCAGGCTAAAGGCTATTTTGCAAACATAAAATATATTATGCTTTCTTTCAAAACAAACACAATTTTTTTAATTTTGCAGTGATTGAGCAATCTTTTCTTGCAGGAATACAAATAAAGACCACAGCTTCTCACATGATTTGAAAGAGACAGTCTGCAGCAGTGTGGCAGCAAAATACCTTAGAAAATTCAAGCACAGTTATCTCTGCAGAAAATACTTCAGGTTTTGCCCTTTTATCTTCCCTTTTCGATTCTGAGTTTCTTCCCCACGTGCCTTTGCAGATAGTATCCCTGCCTGAAGTGGTGCCCCCCTTCCCAATACCCAAATCTTCATTTTCTTGCGTCAGTGGGTGTACGTTAAGGAGTGGGTGGTAGGGGGAAGGATATTATTTGACAGCTAATATTGTAAATGCTGTCTAATCTGGTTTGTATATAGGAACAGTAATACCTACTGCTGCTGTGATTTTGTTGCTGCAAGGAAAATGCAATAAATAGGAATTTCAGAGGAAGATGTGGTGGTGAAGAAAGGTCCTGGGATTTCCTTTGTTCCTATTGTACTACCTCTGTTAAATTTTCCTTCTCATGTTACTGGAATAAAATATAGATTAAACATGTCCTGGCACGCTATGTATGTACCACATGAAGGCAATATACATACCTGTTCCCATTAAAATTTATCTGTGTGATCCTCTGTGGAAAACAGTTACGTTGTGTTTCATAATAACTTCCATTTCAGGATCTCAAAGCACTCTCCAAAGACCAGTCATTCGTCTTTATGCTGCCCTGTGGTAGGTTAGCATTACTGTTTGCCTCGAATAGGTGAAGAAGGTGGGATGCTCCATAACCACATCATAAGCCAGAAGCAAAGCTAAGAAGAATGTATGCTTCTGACCTTGCTTGCTTTATCCACTAGGCTGTATGTTTTCCTTGCAACCTCAGCAGTGTCTACCACCGCACATCATTTATTGGTTTTCTTGCTCAAAGTGCCTTTGCCCTTTTGCCAAGGCACCCAAGCATGTTAAAGACTGCAGAGCTCATATTGAGGAAAAAGACTGCAAAGGAATAAGATACTTGGCTTATTGAAATAAAGGAATTCATTTAATGTGTGCCCTGGCAGTAGAAGTAGTAAACAAGTTAGTGCTTTTCTTCCTTCACATTTGTAGGCTGTGTTTCTGGAGACCCTTAGAGGAAGATACTACCTGACTTCCAAAGTTGCTCAGACAGCATGTGATAACAGAATATAAACCATATATTTTTTTATAACTCCTCTTCTAGAATCACTGAAGAGTATTTGACTAGCCAGAAAGTCGTATAATGTGGCCTGTAGATGCAATGGGTGCACTCACAAACTGGTCTGGTACCTTTTCTCTGCCTGTCCATTGCTGCATGTTAGAAGGTAGGTGGAAAGGACCACAGGGTTTCTCAGCTAGCCAAGAGCTCTGTGTGCATATCTTGTGTTGTCTTATTTTCTACAGGGATACTTGGGTTTGGTTTGTTTTTTTTTTTTTGGGGGGGGGCAGTGCCAAGGTACTTCTGCATACATTTCAGTGAAGCATTTTTGAGGTTTATCAAAGGGTTGTTCCTTAAGCCTTAACACTGTTCTGACTCAGGCAGGGCTTAAGAGGTATTTTTCTTATCTGAGACTGCCATGGGTGGCCTGTTACTGCTTTAAAGAACTGTGGTATTTGCACATTTAAGGACAGTTCACAAAGTGGACTCTAGGGTTTCCTGCCAGAACATGATCTTCCCAATCCTGAATGTTACTTACATATTGTTTATTCTTTCCATAGTGTCTTGACGTGACCTATGTCAGATCCTCAGTCTTGAATCTCTGCATAATCTGGTAAACGCAACGTATTTCTGTCTGCCTTCTCCACTGTCTTGAATTCAGCCAGTCATTCTGAAAATCTCTCAAACATTTCTGTGTGATCAAATGCATTTGTTTAACGAGCAAATCTTTCAGCTCCTCTGATCTCTTTAGCTGAGGTTTTACTGGAGATGACCTGCATTATCTGCATGATGGCATCCTGCTCCTGTGGGTACCTGAAGTTTGGCCCTTTAGGACCAAAGGATGGGAGTTCAGGAGAATAATTTAAGAGCAGTCTTGGTACAACATCATTTCTATTTAAGATAGTTAAACCAAATTCTGTTTCTCTGAGTGAACCAAGTTACAGTGGGGGTTTTCAAAGCTTGTTCATCAGAGTTGCCCAAGTTCTTCCTGCTGATAAGCCCTGTGCCCAGGGAGGCCCATACTCTGACTTCATTCTGGGTTTCCCTTGTAATTACTTCTGCTGCTTCCTACCTCCAGTACACCATCTGGACACTGGCTCATCCCCCGACTTGCAACATCTGAATGTGGGAAATCCTTCAGTAGAGACAGCTGTGATCTGGCCAGTCTCCTGCTCTTGCTGGTGCAGTCCCTTCTGCTGTTGTTTGGTTTAATTTTATTCTATGAAATGGCTTATCTGCCTCTGTTGATGAGTCTGAAAGGTCAAGACCATTGTTTTTAGCATTGTGGCTAATCATTTTCAGATTGTCCCCAGTGCACACTTTGATTGTTCTTTCCCACTGTTGAACTGGAGAGTGTCAAATTCAGCCCAGCAGTTCTGAGTGCATCTGTGTAAGGCTTTGCAGCTGCATCCCTTACACCTACTCCAAATTTTTTGTTCATCTTAGTGCATAACCTATCTTGGTGAATGATTGTGGGTGGAGAAGGGTTAACAAGATGCAGGCTTATTCTGAGCTACATGAGACACTGAGGCCCAGATGGTGTGCTTAATTACTCTGGCCGGCTCTGGCACCATCCTGTTCCAGAGGGAATTAAATGAGGAATGGTACATCAGAGAGTGTTCATTTCCCATCTCTCCAGAGCACTTCAGTAATACAAGCTCCACAACACATTAGGCCTAGCTCAAACATCCCCTAGACAAAGTGGCTTTGGGATGGTGGCTACCCTTGAGGTTCCCAGCTGGGCTTTGACGCACTCCACATATCATCAGGGCTTCACTGGGAGTACCTCATCACAAGTGGCTTCAGGACACCATTTTCTTTGCAGAAGCAGTCTAATTCTGGTCATGAGCACAGCTATCATTGTCTTAGCTAGCAGATCCTTAAATGCATCATGAGAGCTTGTTCTACAAATTTTATTGTTAATTTAATCCCCCACTGCTCGCTGTCACATGCATGGAAATACTATCTTGGTGGCTTGCTTGGCAATATACCTGCCCCCATACAGAACTTAGAGGGCTGATCCCTGTTTGCTGTCAGGAGAGAAAATTCAAACCACATCCATGGGATGTGCAGTCTCTGTTTTAGCTTCTTGAATGTGTCTCTGCAGAGCAAGACTGAACATCAGGGGAATGCATATGGCCACATGGCAAGATGTGAGCTGTCTCCAGATGGTGCAGCTCAGCCTTTCCCAAGGAGTTATGGCCTGGCTGTAGTGGTTAGGTCCCCAGTTGGATCTGCTCTTGCCTGCAGCGCCAGATCTGGTAACCAGCTGTAAGGAGGAAGCCGGCTGTTCTTTACTTAGCAGAGCAGTGGCCAGCATGCATATGCCTTGATTTACTTCTCTCATTCCTTCTTCCCATGATGACTAGGAGTTTTAAATGATAGAAGTGCTAGAGAATGAGCACTTTTAGTAGGGGCTTGTGTAGTTAGAATTGCACTTAAGATTATCAAGATGCTTTAAATTTTGAAGTCCTGTTTTTTAGACTAAAGCTGGGAGGCTTTCTGCAGTTGGCAAAGATTTGGCATGCTTGGTTTCTGGTCTGAAATAAAGCTTTCCACCTCCATCTCACTCCCCCCCCCCCCCCTTTTGTTTTTTTCTTCCTTTTTCTTTCCAGTCCCATTTTCAAGTAAGAACAAAGTTAATTTAGTTATTCCTGAGAAAAATTAAAGGGATGATAGGAAGTTTCTTTTAGGTTGTGGTGGTTTTCTGAAGCTGTTTTTCAGCAGTGATGCCAGATGTTTGAAAGTTGTGATATACGGTAGAAATGTTCCTCACTGAAGAGTATTTCCTATTTTTCCAGAGGAAATTAGGTTTGATTTTCCCACACTAATAGCGCCAGAAATCACATTGACTCTGCACTGTAGAGCGTTTTTCCTGGGCTTAAGTGTACCTCTTGGGAACAAGGCACTGTATGTGAGTGAATAACTTCACTCTGCAGTCAACTAGGCAGGCCTCAAAAGGGATTTAAAAGCACTGGCTGCTTTTCACGTGGCTTGAAAACTTAAGGTAAGAAAAGTGTGTCCCATAACGCCTGCTGTTCCACCAGTCAAATAGCCTCAGTTGCCTGGGGAAAAGCACTCAGCTCTGGAAGTCGAGAGGGCATGAATCCTATTTCCAGGTCTGTGCTTCACAATTTTCTGTGCTTCACAACTCCTACTTACTGTGTCTGGCTGGTGCCAAGCTGGCTGGAATTTGAGAGCTGATGTTCATTATGGAAATAGTTGCCCCTGGGGAGCAGTGTTATGGTCCTGATCCGACAGCAACTGATTTCTATTTGACCAGTTTAAAGGGTTTTGAAAATTCCACACTGAATGCGTAGGGCAGAGGCTTTAGTAGGCATATTAACGCAGCCCCTGAGGATGGCTGTGCTCCACAGAAATACCTTGACTCAGGTTAGGCAGAGACTGAAATCCTCTCTCTCCTCGGAAGTAATGCGCCTGCATGCCCTTTTTGAACAAAAAGTGGTGAGAGATAGCGCAGTTCTGGTGTTTAGCAGATTAGTTTATGTATTTTGGGAGCTTTATATCCGTGCAGATTTAAGATTATCTCTTTCGATATTCTGCTTCTTTCTCATAAAGTGAGCAGTTGTAAATACCCTAAGAAAGTAAATGGAGAAATGTATTGCATTTGAGTTTAAATCTGTACATTGTCTTGAGCCATGCACATACTCATGCCTCTGGTCCAAGTGCTGCCACTTGGCACTGGGCATACACTGCCCCAGGGACATCCTGGTTTGTTACCAGGACACAGAGGGGCAGACACTTGTCAGTGGTCTTGCATGACCTGTTTGATTTACTGTTGCTGTGTGTTGGGTAGTAGTGGGAAGGGGGATGTGTGTCGCTTCAGGCACACCTTGGTGGCTTTGTTCTCTGTAGGTTAGACATCTAGATCCACCTGCACCCTGAGTGTGATAGGCAGGGTAGCTATGGGAGGCATGTAAAAGGCAGCAACTTCCTACCCTGGCAGATGGAGCCTGGGGGCACTTTGCAGCCCTGGAAAGCAGTAATCATGAGAGGGATAATGGCTTATTTCTGGTTAATAGATCCTGACAGTCTAATTTCCCCTGGTGAAAATAAAAGGGAATAAATTTTAGGAATACTGTAAAATCAATAGCTAGCAGTGAAGGGGCTGACAACAGGACCCTATATCCACAGAGCACTTTTTTTAATCGTGAATTCTTCATTTCACATTTCAAGCAGATCAGCTCCCTGTGGCTTTGCTAGAGCTAGGTAGTCCTCCATTCTCCTTTCTGTTGTACCAGTCTCTTCAGTGCTTGTTTTACTGGCCTTTGAATAAGGAATCTGAAGCCTTGAGCTTATTGAAGGGAAACAAGGCCTTGCCTAGGGAAGACCTGCAGTGCTCTTGCTTCTCAGGGGCCTTTGGAGTCTGCTCCTGCCTCTTCTCGTAGGTGTGCATGATTAACCTGGTTACAGGTCTTTATCTGTAAACCGTTAGACAATCCTATCCTGATCCTCCAAAATAACCAAGCCATAGGGACCTTTGCTTAGTGCTTCATGGCTGTGTTCCCCAGAGGAAGACCTGATCCTCTGTTATCTTAGTGACCTGAAATATTGACAGAGTTAACACTTCAATTCTTTGCCTTCCCAAGGTTAGAGTTGAAGATTCATGCACTGAGCAGCCAGACGCTTCTGCAGATAAATATCCTAGTCCATTGAGGACAGTCTGCAGTGAGTGTGGATGGATTGGCAGCATTACAGAAGTAGAAGATAATGAAATAGGGAGTAGTTAAACACATAGTAATGTGTTAAACACATGCCTAAATGAATACTTTGTGGAGTATCAATGTGCTGATATTCAGCTTTGAGTTGGACTAGAGTAAGGAAGCAGGAAATGGGATTTTCCTGTTGTTCTGCTCTGTTGGTAAGGGTTGGGAGCTTGCTGAGAAGTGCTGATGGATCCTTGCTGACACATGCTTTACAGACAGAAGCACAAAATTCTCCTGTGCAAAGTAAGCTTGAGGGGGGACCTCAAGATCCATTCTTCAAGAACTGGCTCCTTGGGCTGGCATGGGCATGGCTTGAGCAGTCCACCCAAAGAAATGTAGATGCAAGCTGGAGGAAGAAGGCTTGTGCTGGAGTGATTGTTTTCTTGGAGGAATGGTTTCTATTCAGTACTCTAGCAGACCCTATTTTGAAACAAGTGTGGAGAAACTACATGTTTCACAGTTTTCAAATACTAAAGATCATTTTAGTTGGTAAAAACTGTGGTAAGACGCTATCTTTTTATAAAAAAGTATCACCTCTCGGATATAAGAATCACACAACAAGATTTTAAGAGAAGCCTGCATGAGTGGTTGATCCAACCTCTGAACTGCAGGATTTGGCTCTTTTTGGTTAAGGTATTTGCCTTTGAGCTCTTGCTTGAAGTTATGTCCTTTGTTAAACGGAAAGAAAGTTCTCACTTTCTTTATTTCTGGAATGCAGACACTCTTGGACAGAGCCATGTGAACTTTTTTCCTTGGCCTGTCCCAGCTCCCCCCTTCTTCCTCCCTGCTGAAAGACCCTGGAGGCAACTTATGTTTCCTATGTCAGAATACTGTCCAGGGTCCTGGGTCTCAAACTCTCCACTGAAATAGGCTTCCTCTGTGATGTTGAATGTGTTAACTCTAGGACTCAGGTTTAAGCCTGTCAGATGGCTCCTTCCTATCATTTCCCTTTTCTGTCTCTTCATCATGTAGTTTTCAGACTTTTCAGGTTCTCTCCTCACTCTTTGTGCGTAAGTACATTGTCCATTCAGTGATATTCTTTCTTTGCTGGCATTTCAGTTATTACAGCTAAAACTAAAGTACTGCTGGGAGAAGGTTAGGAGGGTTTCTTCACTGATGGTTTTGGTTCTCTTTAAATTTTCTCCCCTGCCAAGATGTGTTCTTTTATCCTCTGACTTCCCTTGTTATGTGCTATTTATAGTGCTGATGATCTGGTGCAACACCTTTTGCTCTGTTTTGTTGCTACCCAGGGGCTGTGGAGAGATAGTTTGCATTGAAGTAACTTTAAATTGAAGTATGTTTTTAAGAAGTAAACATATCACTCTTGTTACTATGTCACGCAAGCAGTGGCTATATCACCATTCAGAAAGGGCTGATCATTCTGCTGCTTACTGTGGGCTCTTTCTCCCCTCAAAACAAGAGAGGACCTCCATCCCCTCTCTCCCACTAAGAATTCTGCTGATTTCAAGTGATACCAAATGCAGAGCAGCATTAATGAATTTATGCGAGGAAGCCTAGTTTAAATTGCACAGGTAATTATGTTTCCTTGGTGTTGTGGAAAAATCAAGAAACCGGTGTGTTAGAGTTTCACCTCTCCATTGTGAAAGGTAAACAAAAATCAGTGTAATAAGTAGTACATGCTTACAGAGAAGAGGCTGATATCAGGCTGGGTAGAGATTACCTTAGTGGCTCCTATTCATAGTACATATTTTCCTCTGTCAGAGTAAAGAATGAAATAATCATAATATTTAATAATATTGATAATAATGGCTGATTCATATGCAGGTTTTTTTTGGTTAAAGATTACAGTGCCTGCTTCTCACTGATGTATTTGCATTTTGAAGATACAGTGAAATACTCCTCAGAAGTTGTCCAGAAAATAATCAATGCCAACCTTGGGAAATGGGATCACTAGTGATGTACTTCAGTCTCTACAGAGGTGGTTTTGTGGAGGAAGGGTCTTCTGGGTGGGAAAATGAATCTGTAGTCATGAAGGCGCAGGAACACTTTGGGGTCCTCAGGAGAGGTGAAGCCTTTTTGTGCTGTGCAGAGCATGGGAAATTGTATCCTTGTGCCAAGCAATATTTCATATCAGTGGAAGTGGTAGAAAGAAACATAGGGGCCCACAAATGGAAGTGGGCTTCTTGACTTCCCCATGTTTCTGTGACATATGCAGGTGAACACTGAGTGTACACATCTAGTGACAGTTCATGAGTTATGTCTCATGGAAGCAGTCTTTGTGGACATATCAGGCCTTGAGAAATGGTGGGAGAGCTGAGGTAGGTGCTTTTGACAAATAATTCTTGTAGCACTGAATAATTCCTCCTGCTTTGGGACCCTGTATCCCAGACACAACAGGTTGGCATGTCAGGAGGGGACTGGTAAGCTGTAGCTTGTATAAGGGTTCAAGAGGCAGAAGAGAGACCATGACTCTGCAAATGTGTTGGACAGAGGTGCGATGAAGAGTCAGCTTGAGGAGGAATGGGAGTGTGAGAATCTCACACTCGCTCTGTGAAACTTGGCAGATGTGTTGAAGTCATTTATCTTGAGTCATTCAGCAGGTCAGTGGCAGAGGAAGAAGCGGAATACAGGTCTCCTGAATGCCAGGGCCACCACTGTATCTCCAAAACCATATTGCCTCTCCAAGGTTGCTTCAGAAGTATGTTAAGTGCCAAGGGATACTGCACTTTTCAACCCAGCCAGCTCTTTGACATGGCCAGACAGGTGCTCCTTGTTCATGGCTGCATATTCCAAAGCTGTAACAGGTTGATTTTGCATGAGAGTAGTGAATGAGTTTTTCATGTGGTGAGGATCTTTTCCTAGTGTAGGCAGAGACAGGATTGTGATGCTAGAGATAAAATGAGTTAGCTCTTTACACTGCAGCTTTCAAGGTGACCTTCACATTAAAAGAAAAAAATCTTTGAATGTAAATCAGGAAGTCTTATGTATGTATTTGTTTATGATTTAGGAAATGCAGTTTGAGTATGTGGTGCTTTACAGGCACCTCTAGGAAGCTTCTGCATGCATTCTGATTCATATGCTGTGCTACATAACAATGTAAAATCATGTAGACCTGGCTGGTGTGGAAATCAACCCTGGGAGGATTTTTAAAGCAAGAACCTAATCCCAAGTTGTCTGAAATCAGACATCTGGGGTTTCAGTCAGACTCTGCATGTGCGTTTGCCTCCTCTTACCCCAGTGCTGGATTCTAACTGCAGCTGTGACTGGAATCTCATCACAGATCTCCAGTGATTTGTTCAGGCTATGTGTAAACCATATTCCTCTGAAGAAGACTGCCTTTACTGAAGGACTTTTCTATACAGTGTCTTTCCTTTTAGGCCTCCCATACTCAAGGAAACCTAACTGCAGCCAAGTGGTGTAAAGTATGGCATGAATAATCTTGGTTGCAATTTAAAGGGTCTTGTAGCTTTGCTATATCAATAAGAGTGCAACAGTGAAGAACAGGCACCATGGTACCTCAAACACTGCAGGCATCAACATGGAAAGTGTTGATTTTTCTTTCAGCAGTGAATGTTGTGCCTAGCAACCTTTCCACATCAGCCGCGGGGTTCTCAGCGATGCCTGGTATTGACTGCATCCATTGTGAGGTGGCAGAGGCTGAGCACCGCCTGCAGGTTAGCTGTGAAGCCTGAACTCTCTTGCCATGCTGCAGTCATGTCTTGAGCTGGTAGTGATAGGGCAAAATGTGGCCTTTTCAGTGCTGCCTGCCACATCCTGTGCATCCATGAAACGTTCGTCGTTCAAAGGTTTTGGTCTGGGATGACTTTTGTGCTATTTCTAAATCCCTTCAGGACCTGGGGGTGGGTGAAATGCATTTTGTACCTGCGTGATTCTGTTACTGCTATATTTTTTCCCAAAAAGAAGGTAAACTTGGCACTGCAATCAAAACAAAAACAACATTAAAAAATCCTAACCTGCAAAGAGAAGCTGAAACAGTGTTTTGGCCTGGGACATCTGGTCTGCTGCTGTTAGGCCACTGCTCTCCCCCGAGTTGGGAGTGCATGTGTCGATGGCTTTTGCTTCTTTTTTTACATTTTAATTGAATATTTGTCTTGATTTGGCATTTATTGCCCATTTAATATTTAAACATGCTTAATAAATCCTGAAATGAAACCACTGTTGTATGAACATTGGACTTCTAGTCTCAGCAAGGGCAGCCATCAGCAGTAAAAAGATAAAAAGGCCAAAGTGGGCACAGTGACAGTATAAAAAATGCTGTTCCCTGTCTCAGTAAATATGTTGTGGGCTTGTCTCTCTGCTGGCAGCAGAAGGGCAAAAGCTCCCCTGGTCATGCAGTGCTGTGCTGAGCTCTGGTGTCAGAGTGCTGGTTATAGCCCCAGTGACAGTTTACAACAGCAAGGAATGTCAGGCAGAGATGGCTCCCTCTCTCTCTGCTGCTCTCCCTGTGGACATAGGGTTCTATCTCTGCCCAGGTACCAGTGGTACCTCCTCTGTAGGGGTACAGCAGAAGGTGCTGATGACATGGCCTCAGGCACAGCGGGTTTTGTTGCAGATTTAATTTCTTGACATGACACTCTCAGTGGTTCCTTCAGACTGCCTCCAAGCTGTTATTTATCCATCACTGTCAGGAGCCATCCCCCTGCTCTGGCTCCATTTGGGTCAAACTCTTTCTGAAGACAAATTCCTGAAGTCTCTGTGTCCCTGCTGCTTCAGCTGCAGGTTCTGCTGGTGCAGGCACTACAACTTCCTAGCCTCTCACTCTGCAAACGTGGACTGTCCTGGGAGCTTGTTTTTGCAGAAGATCCCCTTAAATTTAGATGTAAAGGTCCTGAGAAGATCCCTATAGCTTTCCTACTGTTTCCTGTTTGTGTTTGTCCTGGTGCTCATATCTGCAATAAATGGAAATTCAGTTCAGCGGCCTCATGGTCTAGAACATTATGTGTTTCCATGATAAAGCAGTCATGACAAAGCTTAAAATAACAACAAAGAAAACACCCCAACACAAAACATGCGTAGGACTGTTCTGCCTTAAATAAGTTAGTCCTGTATTGTGCAAATATACTTAGTAAGGGATGAAGGAGTCCCAAGTTTAGTGTATCAGAAGACTCCTCTTTATGAATAAAAACATTGAAATGTTTACATCAGGAAACATCTCCAAGTTGTACAGCCGCAGGGTATCCTAGTGTCCGGTCCTCACCTTTGTTTTCTCGCTATGCTTTCCTCAGTAGATTCAGGCTGTGCATCTTAGGAGTAAAGATGTGTAGTTGGTGAGTTGGAATGGCTACTGGCTACTTTGAGGCCTCTGGAGTGCTGCTAAAAAGCTCAATAGAAAATAAGATTTGGTCCCATATATCTAATCAGTGGGAACCCTTCATAGAGCTACGTGCAGTTGGTGCTTTGTTGGTGTTAAAACTGTTTGTCATGGTAGGGCCCGAGCAGATGCAATTTCCCAACTCATTTCTGTTTCCTTGGGGAATAAACCTGGGAAGATGACAATGACAGGGCTGCAGTGGTTTCCCTGCTGAGGTGGACACCAGGACTTTGAGGTGCACTGCAGAATGCACCTTCCTTCCAGTGAAGATGAAGCCAGAGAGAATTAACTCAGATGTGGTTTCCCACTTTCTTTTTTATAGCTACTAGGAAGTGTTTTAAGAGCAATATGTGCCCTTGCTCAAAACCAGTGATGTGTAATTTCCACCTGGTGCTTTCACTTATGAAATCTATTGCTTCTCTTGGCTATTTGGTGGAGCCTAATAAGCCCTATCCTGAGAGATATTTAGCTGTGTGCTGATGCTGGGAACTCTGTTTCAGACTGGAGAGCAAGCATTCTGCATGCTGAGCCATGTACTAAAACACCATGCTGCAAAATATACATCTTATCTTCTGTGCAGACACACAGTGAGCATACATAAAAGGTAGGAAGAAGCCCACAGGATAATAATCAAGTGTTTAACAGACAACACTCAAGAATCTCTGCTGCTTATCTAAGAGAGGGAAGTGAGAAACTACTCCCTGTTCTGGGAGAAACTGTAGTAATGGTAATGAAAATGTTATTGGTTGTTAATATTTTAGACTATTCAGAGCAATAATGATATTTCTACCAGTTTTGAAGTCCATATGCCTGAATACAAACCTTAATTCTTAAAATCCTTGGAGGTTTTTTGTGAAGTTTAGATTATGAATTTGAAACTACATGTTACAGATGCAAATCTGTGTGCAGTTGGAAGAGTCTGAAACTTGGTCTGACACTTGTAGCTTTGAAACTTTACACATTTGTAAAGACCCCCATCCTCCTGCCTTTATCCCATGATCCATCAGTAGTTCTTTTTCTTTCCAGTGGTTCTGCAGCAGCTCTGCCACATGCTTTACTCTGCATTAGGCGTAAATCAGAGTAACATCCTGGACTACCACAGGTTTGGGAAGAGCACTGGAAAAGCATTTGACTTGAGGGAGCTCAGAAGACTGTTTTCCCACTGTGTAGCTGCAGTGGGAAAACAGAATTTATGAAGGCAATGGAGATTGGTACTGGCTAGCTTCAGTGCTTAGTCAGAATTACTGCTGAAATATAATTGCAAAATATACCAGTGATTGTGTGTTGTGTAAATTAAAGGTGAAGGAGCACTGAAGCTGATTATGGGATCGGGTGTATAGGTTCATTCTCCACTGAGATCTTCTTCAACATCTGAATCTGACCTAAGCATATTATTAGGCTCTGAGACAAATTTGTTCAACAAGTTTAACCTAGGTCATGTGCAGAAGCCAGCATGGATGTCCTTTTACCCCCATTCCACACCTCAGCCTGTTATTTGGTTGGCCATGTACACTATTACCTTCTTCTGAAGGTCAGTCAGCAGTGGGGTTCAAGGCTTAAAGAACCAATGACTTGACCAGAGATGGAAAATCATAAGAGAAAGAACTGAATGTCATTAATTCCTGTGCTAATAACTGAGAACAGTGACAGATGGGTTTTATTTGCTCTTCATTTGCCTGATTGTCCCTACTTCTGCCAGTCTGACAGTCTCTCTACAGTCTTGAGCACTAGTTGAAACACCACTACACCTGGGAGGATGCTGTTAAATATCCTACTGTTCCAGTGGCTGGAATGGCTGGCTGCTAAAGAAATTTGTTAAAAGCTTCAGTGACAGGAACAAAAACTTGCTATGTTAATATGCAAAGACTCTAAACTGCTCTTTCCCTAAATACATACTGCGTATGACTATAGTACCTTTTAAGGATGCTCTTTCAAATATTTTGTTCTTTTTTTTTTAAATTGATCTGGGAATTGTACTGCTACTAGTTTATAAGGAGTAGTTGTTGAATGGTAGTAAAAAGTATTCAGAAACAATCTGGCAAATTTTACCTTGGGTCATATTTATTCCTTTTCCATGTTTTACACAATTTTTTTCTTTCCTTGTAAGTATGATTTTGGTACCTGTTTATGAAGTTTTTTTTTTATATTGAAAGACAATGCAATCTGTCAGTAGACAGACTTCTGGAATGAATGACTTCCCACTCTCTTCAGTCTCTGTTTTTAGCACACTTTTGTTTCTTAGCATTTATGTTCATCTTGTTCAGAGAACTGAGGCAGCTCTGTGCCAATCAAGTGATCAGTTGTATAACTGATCTTATAGCAGCCTTCCAGTACCTAAAAGTAGGCCTACAAGAAATCTGGAGAGGAACTTTTTACGAGGGCATGTAGTGATAGGAGAAGGGGAAATAGCTTTAGGCTGAAGGAGGGTAGATTTAGATTAGATATTAGGGAAGAATTCTCCACTATGAGGGTTGTGAGATGCTGGCACAGGTCGCCCAGAGAAGTTGCAGCTGCCCCATCCCTGGCAGTTTTCAAGGCCAGGCTGGAAGGGGTTTTGAGCAACCTGGTCTAGTGGAAGGTGTCCCTGCCCATGGCAGGGGGCTGGAACTGCATGAGCTTTAAGATTCCTTCTAACCCACACCATTCTGTGATTCTATAATTGTAACAGTTGTCCAGGAAACGCTTTTAATAAGCACTTCATAGGTCAGATTTGGTCGCATTAAATCTTTGCTCATCAGTATTAAGAAATGCATTTTTAGGAGTTAGCTTGTTCACAGCAAAATAATAAAACATCACAGAATATCAGCCTTCAAATATATTATTTACTTTCAGTAATTCGTGTAACTACCAGAGTCTAATCCAGCATCCATTGGAGGTAGTACAAATTTCTAGTGATGTCAAAGGTCATTGCTTAATGCTGTCAGTGATTTCAGTGGGGTTTTCTTCTATTTTTCCATCATTTGGGCTATCAGAAAAACCTGTTCTGTACTCCCTGCATCCTGTGCTAAGTAGGGAATAGACTAGTTGTGGTGGTCTTTGTTGCAGCCATAGACTTTGTACTCTTACCAGGAATAGAATGATCCATTTTTAGCTTGTGTCATAAAAAAACCTTTTTTTTTTTTTTTTTTGCTGGAGGTTCTGATCTCTCCATCTGTCTGACAGGTGATAACTGTGGTATCTGCGTAGCCACATGCTAAATTGTAACGTCATGGGGTTGTGATTACCACACATCTTGTTTTCACTGAGACCTGCCAGGAATGGGGAAACTTTGGCATGCATGCTGATAGCTGACTTGTATGCCAGGTGTCTGTTGGGCAGGGAAGGGATGGATATTTTCCTCAGAAAGTGATGGAAAAAATGAAAAAAAGGTTGGATTTCAGTATTCTTGCTCAGTTGTACCACTGGGGCTTTGCGGAGGCCTCGCGGAGGCCTCGTTTGTGGTTGATCGTGTGGTGTTCCAAAACAGCATCAATACAACATCTCTCAACCCCATGCTCCTCACTGGCAGACATATGGGGCTGTGCAGTGGCCAGCAGACCACCGCTTCCAGAGCAGGGGTTTCAGCTCTAAAGTTAAGGGTCCCCAGATGCCCTTTGTTCATGTCAGGGATTGGAAGCAGCAGTTTAGCAAACATAGTGGGGTGGGAGAGCTCTGCAAAGCTTAACAGCTAAATTAATGCAAGTTGGTTGTTTCTAGAGGCCTGAATCTTAAGGACCCTTGCATCTGCCTTTGCTCAGTTTCTGCAGGCTGAGCTGATGTGTTTTTAAACCCTTTCCTCTGCATAGATGTCTGTGCTGTCCTTTTATTTGACTCTTCTGGCACATACCACTTCCAAGTCTCCTAGGCCTTCAGGACCATTTCTCGTCCTCACAAAATATACCGTGTAAACCCATTTTTTTCCCAAATCTTTGTTTCATGATTGCTCCACTTGATGGCTTATTGCCCTGGGTTATTTGAAATACTTACACGGTCTGACGGATTCCAAGTCGGTTACCCTTCAGCTCACACACCACAGGATGTGACAAAATCAATAAGATCCTAAAAAAAAATTTTCTGCTTCAGTTTTCTCATTCCTTTGGCATGTTCCTTGTGTTTTGGATTCTCTTGTAAGACCAGGTTCCTTCATGTTTTTTCTGTACATGGCCTCTCCTCTGCAGTGGAGTATTTGTGATATATTCTGCCTTTCCTTTAAGTAGGTGATTTTAAAACTTGTTGTCCCACTTGACAGTAACATCTTGGCCAGCATGGTTGACTGATCACATTGCCTCACCAGCTTGCTTGCTGTTTAATTACCAGCTTATCAAAGTGGATGTTTTTTCCTGATCTGACTGTCGTTTTGGCTCAAAGTGTTTCTTCTAGCTGAAAATTATCAAGGTTTAATGGTTCTTTTTCAGTCCAGTCCTGCCAGCCTTACAATTTCATTTAAAGACAGAGATCTAAGAAGAAAAGAGGCAAGCAAGCTGCTCATACAAAAGCTTGTTTGCAGTTCGAAAGCAACTCTCCAATATCAAGCAGAGCTCCGAGACAGAGGAAGCAGATCATCAATGCTGCTGTTAAGAAAATAAGAAAATAATTCAGAGAGGCCATACCAGTCTGAAGGAGTCTGGAGGCCTAGGGGAGGTGGCATGCAAGAGATTTTCTTCCTTTTCTATTTTACAGTCAACTACAGAGTTATTTTGGTATTTTTTTAGGATAGTGACATATCAGTATGCCTTCCAGCATCATTCTCCTGTCCTGTTTTATTGGGGTTATAGTCAGTGATGCCTAATGGAATTAAGCACTGGCCCTTTTCTCTGCAGCAGTCCAACTGGTCATACAGTGGTTAATGTGAAGAGATGCAGCAGGAGAAATAAATTGCCTACTTGTTACTGATGGCTACCAGAGTGCTGCAAGCACGCCAAACCCAGTGTGTGCCCCTGTGCTCTCATTTCTGCAGGGATAGCTGGCTTCATTCATTGACTGCTTTGTATCTGATGAAAGGAAGAAGATCTCAAAGAATACACACCTCAAACAGGCCGTGAGATTTGAGGCAACATATTTGCTCCAAGGCCTTCTTTGGGCCATGAGGAGTCGAAAAATAACAGTGAGCAGGGTTAGTAGAACAGCCAACCTTTATTCTACATTTTTAGGACTAAAAGAAGGTCATTGCCCTTAACCTTATCTCCTATTCCTAGCCAATGTATTTGTTAACTCTTAATGTTTTCAGTGTGCATTTTGCCACAGCATCCATCTTCCTCACAGCACTTATTTTTGAAGCCAGTGAAGTAAAAGGGGGGAAAAAAGAGATATTTTAATTGTAGCCAGAGGGGAAAACACTATCTCCAAGATGAATTTGGAGAATGTAAAAAATGTGAAATAAGCTAGCTTTGTTAGGGGTGTTGGCTGCTTATAAATGACGTTTTGCTTCTGGTGCTCTCTGACATGCAAGAGCTTTGCCCCAGAAGTGTTCATGTCCATCATCTGGTAGTGAGAAAATACCACATATGCAGTAGCTGATGTTACAGGAAAGCATCCTCTGCTGCTCTTTGGGCTGCAACTGTGTGAGGAGTGCACAGTGAATCTCTCTTTCTGGTACTCTACATTTCCTTCATCTCTGTCCCTGTTTTGTGCTGGCTTTACCTCCCCAGACACTGTGCTTTTCTTCAGAATGAGGACAGCACAGGCAACAGAAATGCATGTTTCTGCCTCTCACCAGAGCACTTCCATCCTTAACAAGAAGATAAAAGGTGAGAAGATAGTTTCTTTTTCAGACCTGATTTCATTATTGGGTGGTAGCATTGGCTTCAGATGACTGCACAGATTTCTATTGATGTATTTTACTTGTTTATTTTCCGTGACATGGAGCTCAGTCTTTTCTGAAGCACTTAATTCCTTTCTCACAGCTGTCCAAAAAAAAAAAATCATTAAAGTGGAACAACTTTCATTTTTCTTTCGTTTTGTGTGGAGACGATTTGGGCTCTTTCTGGTGACCTCAAGGGAAAGGCTTATTGTCCCATTACGACTCACCCAATCTGTGCAGTCGCTTAATTCTTACATCACCTTTGTGGTTAAAGATTTTCTTTGTGTGATGTGATGCTGGGTTGGAAACATTCACAGAGAAAACATTGAGGGTGAGCTCATCTTATGCTGTGTTTGACAGGGAAAAAAAGGCAAGTCAAAAGAATTAAAAGGTTATAAAGCAAAAGAAGTGGAGATGAAGAGGAAAGCCAGGCAATGAGCTTCAGGAATTCCAGGTCCTTGTGGGACTTTCAACTGGGGCTTGGCATGGACTTCTCTCTAGTGCCTTAAAAGAATAAGCATTAATATCAAGACATCTGCAAATATAAAGGGCTGAATAGGCACAAAGGGCATGAATTTTGAATTCTGGGGACTTAATTTTTTTCGTTTTACCTTGTAGGACACGTTCATACCTATGAAATTCAGGGCAATGTGTGTATAAAATGCTCTTAAATTCCTTCACTGCAGGTATTTTACACCTGTTTGATACTCACAATGTGTGGGTGAAAATCACTATACAAGGCAATCAGGCCCTGTACTGCTTCAGAATGGCTTCAGTAATTCACAGTTTATTTCAGTTGCATTCATGGAAGTGTACAGGTTTTACTTTATACCTTAAGATCCTCTAATCAGTGTGTGCAGCTGGCTTGATGAATTGTCTGATTTTAACTTCTAGAAGCTGTGAGTTCACACCCTTCTCAGGGGTTGTCTTTCAGTCAGATTATGCCACAAAGCCTGTTTTCCTCAGTGTGAAATGAAGGACTAAATTTCCTACACACTGCTATTCTTATCAGCCCAAACCATGCTGCATAGGACTGCAGCATTTCAATGGCTTTTTGTATTGAGGAATTAAAACCTGTGAACTCAAGTCTGATTTTCCAGAAATGGTGCATGCACGAAGAGAGCTTTGCCTCATATGAAGGAAGGGGCTGCACCTTGAACTCGCTACTGCTTTGCTTGAGGAACACTCATCCCCTCCTCTTCCTGTTCCTCTATTCTTCTGTGCAGATCTTTTAAGCAGCTGTTGTGCTAAGCTCCATGGAATGAGAGTATTTGCCGCTGGGTCTGCAGCAGCCCAGGAGGAGATGCTGAGCAGCAACATATAGTGTGCAACTGGCAGAAAGGAAGCAGTTAATTAGCCTTTTTTATGCCAATGTCAATATGTTTGTATTACAGTCATGGGTCCATGTTGGTACCCTCAGGTGGCTAATTTACATGAAATTTCTTGCTTGCGTTGAGCTTTAAACAACATCCTGGGTAGCCTAATGAAACAGGTTGTTGATGGCTTTTATACAAAAGATTGGAAATTCAGGCCCTGTTGGGACTGTGCAACAGCACAAAAATATTAATACCTGTCTTTCTCTCCCTTTTAATAAGCAAATCCTTATTGCTGTTTTTTCCCCCTAAACAAAAGAAATGGTCCAAAGCATTTAAGACATACAAATCCAAGATATGCTATTTACAAAAAGAGGCAAGGCAGATAAGGAACAATTTACGATGCTTCTAGGGCACCTTTCAGCCAGCTTGATCATGCTTATTGTATACACTCTGAGTGACTCTGTGTGTTGTGAGATAAATGAAAAAAATAACTTTTTCCAGAAGTAAGTAAAACTAAGGTACATTACTACAACAATAGTTTAAGAAATTTGCACATTAATTTCAAGGAGGCAGAAAACAACTGAACAGCAGGAAAGATAAATGTACTGTAGTTGAATGGGACTTGAAGCAGCACTAAAACCTTTATTTCAGTGAGCAGTGATGTGTTACATTTGTAATGATGAATGTCTGCCACTCTTGTAGCTTTGGCTACCCAGAATTCAGGGAACCTGCAGCAATTTTTGTCAATCAGAGCATATGGCCAATTCTACGTGAAGTTTCTTCAGTCTAAATGAATTCCTGAAAACCACAACCTGTAGCTGTTTTGGCAAGAGTTGGAAAGTTTTATTGGAGAGGATTCCCTTGCAATCCTTATTACTCTGTTCATTATACAACTTCCCTAGAAGTATACTACTTTAACTCTTCCCTGTGGTGCCTCACCTCAGTCAACTTCATGTCAAGATGTGATCCCAGCTGAAAGAAACCGCAATTTCTGTTTGTAAGTAACTTCGTCATCGAGTGTTTTCACTCAAAAGGTGATGAGCCTTTTTCACCATGGGCCCCCCACTCTGAATGTGGTGGTTAGAAATCTGAAGATGATGGATGGATTTGTCATCACTGCTCCATGTTTTAGTTTTCCTGTGGCGTTGGAGAAGTGCCAGACTCTGTCCCGGCTGCTCTCCTTTCACTGTGAATTAAGAATCTCATATCACTGGTTGTGTTAACAGCTCCGGCTGCTCTGCACCCCTGCTCTTTGCAGACTCTTCTGTTTCCTGAATCTGTGAGTTTCCCCAGAGCATTACCTGTCTCTGGAAAGGTGTCTCTAAATTGTGCTTTTGCTTCTGCATCACTATGTTGCCATTCTCTGGGGCCCAGGACCCTTTGTAACTGCCGAAGACTGTAGGAGTTTTGGCTTTTCTGTGGCAGGGTACCATGGGAAACATGTATGGGGTGCATCCTCTCTCTGTGCCTATTTCTAGTGAGACAGCAGTATAAGAAACTTCTCATATTCCTGAAATCAGAAGGATTAATGCATTCAGTGTTTGCAACACCCTTGTTCAGTTTCTTCTGTAAACCAGGCATGAGGTTTTCACATGCAAGTTGCTGCATCCTTCATTTCATTGGTGCTGTTTAGCAATGTCTGCGATGCAAAGTGTGCTTTAACGCATCCGTTCTGCAGGATGAATAACTGGGACAGAGTACAGGTGGATGGGCTTTTCCAAAGATGTATGACAATCAGCTGCAGAAAGAAGAGGAGGACTTGAGAATTCTGTCTCTGCTCCTGTAATTGCCAGGCTGGCTCATGGTTGGAGAGATGAGGTAGTTTAGGAAGCATCAATGTTTGATGATTGTTTTCTGGTCAAGTAACCCGGCTAAAAAACTCAGTTTACCATGTGAACTACAATAAAAAATGATGATATGTAAGTTGAAAATCTTTCACAGATCGTAAGTGTGGCTTCATTCAAATCCTTGGTATTCGTAGTGAACAATGTGAATGCATCTATTTCACACAGTAACTGAAGGTGCTTTTAGAAATGACAAATATGTACATGACAAGTAGAGGCTTATAAGGATCTGTGATTGTTAATACTCATTTAGTGCAGAGAAACAGCTGATACGTCTGCTTTTTTGTAAGGTATTTGAAAGATGCAGCTTTCTTTTGTCTTAAGAGATATAATCCTGAAAGAATTAAAGGTGAAAGACGATCAGCTGAGCTATTGATCCATTGATTGATCAAGATGTCACATGAATACTTATATGACCTTGTAAATAAAGTGTGTGAACTTCTGTGAAGATATTAAAAGGGAAATAATTGTATTCATTTTTTTTATCATTCCACAGACTGTTCATGTACGTGAATATGTGTATGAGTAGATTGCAGCAGGTGAAGGCTTAACTTGCAATTCCATTGGGAGAAAGGCAGTTACAGAGACTTGTTTTCTGTTCAGCTCTGCATGCTGGTAGATCTGCACTTCTAAGAAGTGCAAATTTAACAAATATATGAATGATGCTTATAGCATGTAGTATATCCTGTGATAGATTATATCCCAGGAGCCTCCCACTGCTAGCCAGTGGTGTAATTGCTTAGGTACAGTGCAGTTATCTTGGTGGTTACAGTGAGGTCCCCTGAGTAGTTACTGTCAGGGCCATGAAAAAAAGCCCACACAACTTGAGCAGAGGACAGAAAAATTGAAATGGCCTGAATCTTAGTGAGGAGTCTTTGATGTGTAGAGACCTGATATAGCTAATAATAAGCAAGCAGGTTCATTTTACATGCCCTGAAGTTTCTTCTCATTATATGGATGGATAACTAAGCACAATGAGTTGTCACAGTCAAATACTGACATCGTGGATACCCAAACTACTATGGCCAGATATGTCTGATAAGGTCGGATATAATTCTTATGGCAGCAAAAGGGTATAGTTTACATTTTCCCTGACTTTGTTATTTTGGTATCCAGTGACCCCAGGATATACAAAATGCATGGTTTTAAATCCAGATTGCTTCTCAGTCTTGTCTCCTGCCAGCAGGCAGAGGACAATGAAGGGGATGAATGGCTGAGGGACAGAAAGGCAAGGATGCCTGTTATGGAGGTAGACTCTGAGGTCATGTGGATTTAACATGTTGGTAGAAGACTTGCAATATTAGTGTAAGAAAGGTCTTTGATGTGGTTCCTTCCTTCTATAAGCCTATGTTGAAAAAGCTGTGAATAATGCTATTCATTTTGGTTATAAGGAAGATAATACACCTTAGAGTAATGCGCATTTCATGCTGCATGGTTTTATCACTAGTACCAGCAGGTTGAGTAGGAGGAGTGAACCTAAAATGGCCATGGAGGTGGAAGGAAAAAAATAACCATAGTGACCATCTGTCTTTGTTATGAGGGGAAGGACCCTGGGTTATTTTGGACTGGTCGAAATAAGCAGTAGTAGGATTGTGGTCATGACTGTCTAAAGTACATAAGTAAGCAAGTTTTAAAGGGGGAAAAATCTTTTATTAGATCAACTGGTAGACCTGGGAAAAAACCCACCAACAAACAGGTTTTTCTGTCTGAAAGTTTTTTAATTTGCTGCTTCAAGCTATACCAGTTGGTTTATTAAAGGATACTCTCTCTATAAACCTTGCTTCAAGAATGACCCTGTGCACTCCTGCAGCCTCTCACAGGATGACATAACCTGTAAGAGCAGAGATGCACTTTGCCTGCCCTTCATCCCACAGTGCTGCCTGTCCTGTCTTTGGGCTGTGCATTGATCCGAAAGTGACAAAACAGCATCCAGTGCCCTGACATGAGTATGGATTTGTGCCAGGTTCTTACCCAACTTGTTTTGAGAAGAAAGGCTGGTGGCTTGAGAAGGTGCCAGTGTCAAATATAGTTTTTCTATTACCCATTTGCTTAATGGTTAATTGGGATTCTTCAGTTGCTAAACTAGGTATCCATCATGTCTGCTGGGAGAGACCTCTAATACATTCGCCATTCCCATACAGCTAGGAGGAGAAGCCACTGACGGTGACCATGGTTAGGCACTCTCCTCTGGACTGGTCCACAAAACCCTTCTGCGTTCTGTGACCCTTTTCATGAAGTATGACATCAGTGCAATAGCACTTCCAACTTCTTGAGCTGAAAGGTGGCTGCCCAGTCTTATAAAAGGGTTTATGAATAAAAGGTTAAGTAAGGAAATGTTTCCCCTGCATTTTTGTCTAGATGTCATAGACTTCTAAAGGAGCTAATAGGAAGAGTTCTGACAAAGTAAAGAAGTTCTGAAAGGAAATTTAGACATCCATTTGCAAAGTGCCTTTGATACAACATCTAGCAAGCTCTGATAGAAACTTTTTACCTTCATTCGCTGTCAGTTTTCGGATCTCCAAATATTTGATTTCTCTAACTATGTCCTATACTGAATTCCACAAAACGCCGGGCAATTTCAGGCTAAAGAGGGGCTGGGTGCTGTCAAATTGAGGGCAAAATTTCCCCACAAACAAGGAAGTTAAAAGGGCCTGGTGAGGGTAAAAATCATGGGCCTCTAGTACACTACAGAGCTGTTCCAGCAAATAATTTCTCTCTGTATTTAAAAGTAATAATAAAACAAATGTACTTTCTTTTTTAGTTAACCTTAGAAGATCAAAAGTGAAGATTAAGATAATAATTTTCCTTTGTCTGTATTCATGTTGTTTGACCACGATGCAGTTTCCTCCATTACTAAGGTGTTAGTAATTTTCATTTTTGCCTATATAGGCATTTTCTACTCAGTTTCAATTTTAGCCTTTACACAACATCACAGAGATGCAATCGCCAGAGTAAATTGTTAGTTTATATAAAAAATGCATCTCCTGTTACGTTTTCTTTTAATTGACATATAACCCATGAAACCAATTCTGTTGGGCTTGAGCATTTTAAAAGTCATTTAGAAATGAAATTGTAGAAGTCTGACTTCCAGTATTGTATTAAATTGGGAAATCATTTTTTTCCTAATAAGCTCTAGGGCAGCTGGTAGATAAAACCCAACAGTTGTGCCACTGCAAGTCAAAAGGAAATCTTGAGGTTTTCTTTGTGCATTGAGAATTTGCAAAGCATCCATTTGAATTTTCTTAACACATCATTTTGCTTGTATTAAATGCATTAAAAAGGCTCTGAGCAGTTTTCAGGTCAATACAGGCAATTGCAGACACTTGAGAAGCCACCACTGCTTGCAACTAGGCATCACTGGGAGCGGACTAGAATTAACTGTTCAGTTTGAGAGCTTAGAATTGACTAACAACCTTCATGTTCGCTTGACCCCAAATATTTCTAGCCATTGGAAACAAAACCTTATGTATGAACTCTAGCTTAGACCATGTGTATATATATTTCAGAATTCATTAGTGACTTACATACGTTTTGCAGTATTGTAGTATTGAGTGTGGTGTAGCAGATGCGTACTGCTAACGCCAAATCTGTCCCAATACATACTGAAGCTAAGGTTGCTGCTTATTCCTTTCATCTTGGCAAGAAGCTGCATGTTAGCCAAATGAGTGATGTAATCTGATTATCAGGATTGAACTGCCTTTTTGGAGTGATGAATATGTGGAAAAAATATCTCTTGTGTATGGAAATAAGTGCAGGATGAAAATCCAGTTGCCTTTTCTATTGAAGTAAATTCAAATTAGCTGCATGGTAATCATGGGGGTCTCACGCTTATTATCGTAATGCAAGACAAAGATGAAAGCCATTGTTTTGAACGAAAAAAAATTGCATTTAGCAAATACAATGCACTAAAGGGAGTATTAAAGAAGGAAGGACCATTTTCCTGCTGCAAGAAGAACAATTTTGGTTCTACCATGCATGATGCTATGGGATTTTTGAGGGCATACATCCCGCTGAAGCATTGCAGATTTAACAGCAGGGGGCTAAAATGGCATAAACTTGCTGATCAATGTTCAATTTAAAAATGCCCATTAGCTGTTTACTCTTTGCTAGAAATCTCCAGAAATAAGGGGTTTTTTACATGTGCAGGAAAAGACTAGAGGTCAAGAAGCTGTTTAAAGGACTTGGGTGCATTTGTGACAAAGTATACGTGTTATAACTTAGGAGGAATCAAGGCTGTGAGATTTAAGAACAGAAGGTGTGAAGAGTCAGGTACAAGGCTGTGGTTGCTGAAATCTACTTGAGAAGCTGCCCTGGGAAAGTGCTAGAAGAATGTACCGATTTATCCCCATGTGGAAGAGGTCCCAAAATGCTTATCTGTTGCATCAAATTTGGGTAGCTTGGGTAAAAAAAGCCCATCTATCCAGGGCTTGCTTTGATGTCAAATTTGATTCTGGCCTAAACTACATCTTTGTTTCCAGAAAATAAATACTTCCTTACAAGAATATATCTATGTTTACAAATCATTAGCAAAATTCAAAACCATCTGGACAACCATTTAATCCAAAACTGTTTTTTTTTAAAGTTTTATTTCCTCATGATTTTTCATTAGTAGTAGCAGTTTCTGCTGGTCTTTCTTTATTAGAGGTGTCCATAGGAAACAAACCAAGCAGACCATATTTCAGCCTCCTGCAATGTTTTAAAACTTGGAGGCTAAAGAACTCGATGAGGAGCTTTGCCTTGATCTGTGCCATGTGTCCACGAGACACTATGGTTTTGGGAGCTTTTAAAGGGGGGAACTGCCAGCTGGGTCAGCAGCCTGTGTGTGCATGTGCCATTGAGCTATGAAAAGATCAGCATCGTCTCAGGATGCCATTTCAAACTTTCTGCATTGCTGACACTGTAGGCAGCGCTCTCTGAGGAAATGAGTGTAAATGTGTTGATTTCCACCTAGATTTTGGCATGGTAACCAAGACACTGAAATAACCAAGAAACAAGATGCTATGGTCTTTGTTTTCTTTTCTGTCTCCTTTTTATTCATAGAACAGTATTGGTAGGACTAAATACCAGTGCCAGGTCAGGATGTGGGGATTTTATATGGTTGCTACAACCATCTCATCATCAAGAGGCTTAGTTTGAGATCTTCCACTCTTAGCTCATCCACAGGTCTGGAATCAGACCCAACTAAGTATTATTTTTGAAGGTCAAGATAACAGGCTGTTGGTACTGTTGAAAGTCCTGTGTTTGGTCCTTAGGGTCTGCAAGAATGTGGCTGAGTATACGGAGCTCATGTTACCTTCTTCCTCCCACAGCTTTTCAGGAGCAAAGCTGTAAGAGGAACTGCTTGGGAGGCAGAGAAGGGCTGGTTGGAAGACCAGGCTTCATTTCCCAAGGTCTTGGGGTTGAGCTTCAGCCAAGGGAATGCTCTCTGTATCAATTAGATTGTTTTGATTATTGGGAATGAATATTATCCTTAGAGTTTCTCAAAAAATTGGCTTTGCTGAGACATTGCTCACGCAGTCAAGACCAGTAGGGAGGACAAGGTGCACATTGCAGTGTGCCATGCAATCCACCATACCATCATGTCATAGCTGTGTGCTATGGTTCATATTTAGGTATATTTCTTCAACATGTGGGGGTGCATAGAGTATGTTTTCTGCATATATACCTGTCTGACACTTTGTGACATGCCTGCAAGAGATGCAACGTGAGTCTTGCAGACCTGGAAGGAACTCAGAGCTTCATGCCTGACTTGATGCATTTCCAGTTTCTGCCAGCGGTCTGTGGTGAACTGTGATGAAGCTATGCAAGACTCCCATTACACAATGTGCCTGTCCACTCCTATACTCATTACTTTCCACATTCCAACATGCTAATGGCTGCCTGGCATTCTCCCTAGGTAAAGGAAGTCCTCCAGTGACATTCAGGGACCATACCAAGTTTAGAAAATCTAACTATAGACTTGCCTCCTGGTGTTAGCCTACTTCTGAAACCAAGTAGTTTGGTACGGTTATAGGCAGCTCCAACATGCTGAGTGTAGTAAGTCATTGCTATGGATACACAGATGTAACAAGGGTTGGTAGGCCTTGATATTACTAGGTTTTTACATGCCTAAAGACATTTAGGTTCATCCCCACCAGTTCTCTCACCAGAACTGCTAAGGAGCAACCAAGGCTGATGAGGAATTACCCTTCTATTAGAAGCTGGCCATGCTGACCAAGGGCATGGACACAAGCCATGTTGGTAAAGCCTTACCAAATACCTCTGGTTTGAGGATGAAGAGAACAATCCTTGAAACTTCTGAACATCTATGAAGAGAGGCTCAGCACCCTCATCTTCTGTTCATGGCTCAAGTGTTTTCAGAAGGCACTCAGCAGCTTACAGAATTAGACACAGAAAAGGGCCGTCTGTAAATCTGATCCTGTCCACAAGCAACGGAATTGTTTAAAAACAATAGAATGTGTCTGAGTCCTCCTGATTCCACTTGTAGATATAAATATATATATGTTCAAATGATTTGTTGAGTGTGATTGTGAGCAGCAGCTGAGAGGTGCCTGGGTTTTAATGCAGTTACTTCATCAGGAGAGTGGCATAAGTAGTAATGAAGCCTGTTAAAAGGGAATATGTCTGCTGCTTGTTTTGCTTCATTAATATTCATGACACCCCCCCTCCTTTCTGTGCCCTTTGACTGGTTCTATTAGCTGGGAGCCATTAGCTGTGGATAAGACTTGAACCTCATGAAACATTTTGTGGTCATCAGATGTATTATTGGAGGAATTTGCAGGCATGGATGCTCTTGACATTCACATCTGCTCCATCTAATTATTCCCAAATTGAAATTGTAAGCCCCTTTTTGCGACAATTCAGTATATTTTTGTGGAGTTGATTACATTATTAGAAGCAGGGGTTTGCAACTTCAGCCAGGAAATGAGCAAGGCACTGAAAAAATCTCATTTTTTATTTTGCAGTATTTCTAGCAATATCAAGGAAGTTTAAGAGAGCACATATGATATATATACAAGCCTATGAAATGTATGGAAAAACATTAATTTTGATATGACCAGAAGGCACTGGTAGAAAGTTTATTCATTGCTTTGAATAAAGAATGACTAAACCTCAATCTTTCATTTGGATAGTAGAAAGTATTCCTCTGTCAGGAGTGCATATGCCATGGGGAAGGTCTAAATTTTGAAGTAGCTTCATGCTTGGAGACTCCTAAAGAGGCATGTCAGGCAATGCACTCTTCACTGCCTTGGTGCATCCCAGGAGCTCTGTCTGAGAAGACTGTGTCAGTGTTCAGGTCTACATGTTTTGGGTAGCTAGTCACGAGCAGAATGGGGCACAGCCATGAACAGTTTAGCTACATGGATCTTCAGTGGGAAAAGTAGTCATGTGAATCACTAGTTCTGTTTTTCCCTTTTCTCCTTTGTCTCACTAGCCCTTCCCCTCCCCCTGAGTATTTTTTAGCTCCTTTTTTATTTTGGCTTGTATCATGGCCTGGTAGGTAGCACACTGTAAAGTTTGCCTTTGTGAGGGGAATACCTGCCCAGCACGAAACAGATGAAATCAGCAGCTCATTTTACAAAGGATGCTAGATGTCTAGTAAATGTTAACAGATTTTGAGCAGCTCTTGACTAGAGAAGAAATGCTGAACTGGAAGTAAATGTTCCTGTAAGTAGTGTGTTATTTTATTGTACTCTCACTCCTCTGCATCCATTCTTTCCTTCATCCACAGACAGTGTGGGACAGATCACCAAAATCAGACATGTCATTCCATAATGTTGAGAATAGGTGGAAACTGATGTTGTTCTTTGTTACAGCAGATTGGCTGTGGGAATTTAAGGATGAAGAAATAAAATGACCAGCTGCTTGCCTGAAAGGAAGATCCAGTCCATGTCTCATTTATAAAAAATAATTGTTTGTTTATTACAGTAATTTACAGACTGCTGATTCACTGCCATATTTCAATTTTTATTCTCCACGTGCACCCCCCACCCCCCACTGCAAATACATTATAGAAAAGCTGCAGATTACAGGATGTCTAATTAGAAAGCTTTGAGAAAAAGACGACAAAGAATCATTCACCATGGAGACAGAAGTTGCTTGCTGGTTTATAGCCAGCTAAACAATGCTGGAGACTCTGATAAGCTATTCCTGGGGAGAGTAGGAGTTAGCCTGTGTGAAAAGCAGGGAGCTGGTATGCAGCATGTCATGGAAGAGCAAAACTCACTTCTTGTAGAGAGAAACCAGCAACAAGGATACGTGATTAAAGAGTGGTGAATACACTGACTACATCTTAGGTCTGTTTTATAATCTGATGTAGTGCCTGATTCAGACCTCTGAAGACAGCAGAAAACCACTCTTAGCTTTCAGAGATTGCTGTTAGGTCACAAGCAAAGCAAATCTGTTTTTTTTTCTGTAGACCTGGTCATCAGAGGAGATCTGGACACAACAGATCTGAAGTGCTCAGAGAGGAGGATTTTTTAACCTCAGCTGCAAAATCGAAATGTTTGTTCTTGATTTGTATTCTCTGATTCCTGTGGAACTGGACAGAAAAATGATATTTGGTTCAGGGCTATTTTTACATGTGAGATATTTTTCACTAGGAGAAAATTTGGTGTGATAGGCAGACTCTGCGTAAGACAGTCTGGTACAAGAATAGCATAAAACACTGCAGATGAAGATTGAGGCACATTGACAGTGATCTATTATTACGTGTAGAAAAATTGCACTGTTCAGGACTGGATAGAGCATGTAACATAAGGTTCTGTATCCTTTTCGGAGACATGTCATTCTGAAGGCTTCAGATTTCTGCTTTTAGCAGAAAGGGTTCCAAATTCTTTCACATTTCTTGCATTACAAGAGCTCCATAGTGACTCCTTTTCACAGCTTTGAACTGTGGGCATGCATGTTGTCATCACCATGGGATGTCACACGTGACAACATTGAACCCAGTGCAGCTCCACAGCAGGGCTGCACACGAGTTGTCAGATCCATCACAGTACTGTGTGAGACACACTGCTTTCTTCAGAGATACAGGAGGTAGGGACACTTTCACTAATGTTTGCAGTTAGACTGTGTTCAAGCTAGAGACCAACCTGATCAACCAAGACCTGCCTTGCTGCAACAAATCCTAAAGGAACCAACCAAAAAAAGCCCTTCAAATGTTAAGAACCTACCTTAATTACCAAGAGAGGGGGTAAATTTCCCATGTATGAAAACATTACAAAATCCTTACCATGAACACATGTGGGGTCTAAATTTATACCTTTCTGCTCAAAATACATGTCTGCCTCCTTAGAAATCGGTTTTGTTTTGCACTTGGATGTGATCATCAAGCTTTAACTGAGTGAGATCAGAAGTCACTGAGAGTTAGGTAAAAGGGTTCTTATGAGAACTAGATGAAGTTTAGATCCTGCTTCAAATAAGGGATGTGCATCAGGTTTGCTGAAGGAATAAGTTGACTGTATTTTCAAAAAACCAAAAGCAGTCCAGGATATTTTGCCATTCTGAATTGCTGAACAAGCTTCGTTAACATACAAAAGAGCAGGTTTGATAATATCTACACTCAACTTTTCATTTCAAATGCTTGTACCCTTGGATTGCTTGTTGCTGGCAACTGTAGAGAGAATTTTACTCAGTATAGCAATAAGCCTTGGAGAAATATCTTATCATTTAAAAAGCCCCAAATATTTCAGCTGGTGTAAATTGAACTAAGGCAGTAATGTTCCTTGATCTTTGGGACCTCTTCATGAAAACAAGCCTAGTAGACCTGGTTATATCTATTTCTCAGGAAAACTTTGCTGTCATGTAAGATGGAGGGAAAAAAGGATGATTTCTTGCAACATACGTAGGCTAAGCTTCAGTTGATTTTGGTTCTGGCTTTTTGTGCAGAGCTGCCATTTTGTCTGGTCATCAAAGGGAAATAGTTTGCAGAAGTTGCTCAGAACTTCTCAACAGCACATACCAAATTATTTTTTTTTTTTTTTCATTCCCAGAAATCTGAATGTGATTTAATGTGTATCTATGTGCACTGATGAGTTTTCCTAAGTTTTGGACATTTTGGGTATTCAAAAGTTGAAGTCAAGTTTGCACAAAGCTGTGTGAACTGTGCTTGCTGAGACTCCTAGGAGTGTCCTAACATTCACATGCCACCTTTACTTCATGTGCCTGTATTCAGTGGTCCATACCTGATTCCTAGCACATCTTTCACTGAGATTATGCAACTTGCAGCAGGCAGCATGGAATAAGCAATCAAAGAACTTGACCTTGAAATGAAAACTCTCCATTTGGGTTGTGTATTCATAAGGAGACTGCAGAAAGGCTGAGCAAAAGCCCCAGTTAGTGGTAATGATCTTCAGGATCGCATCCTACGCACAGGAGAGGGATGTATTGCATTTAAGTATCCCACATTTGACAAATGGCAGTACATACATGCTGAGATGGAAGATAAAAACAAAGGGCAAATAGAGGTTTAGATAAATAATAATAATAAAAAAGAATTCTTTACAAACACAATTGTGTTCTAAAATTGTAAGGAAAAAATGGTAGATTGCTTCTGTGTAATTACGTTGCCTTATGAACAGCAGTTCTGGACATTCATATGGAATCAACCATTAACCCAGGACTTTCAAGACCACCACTAAACCATGTCACTAAAGGCCTCATGTACATGTTTTTTGAACACTTCCAGGGACAGTGACTCCACCACTTCACTGGGCAGCCTGTGCCAATGCCTGACCGCCCTTCTGGTGAAGAAATTTTTCCTATGATCCAGTCTAATATCTACGAAGCAGTTGTGAGTGATACAACTCTGCAGTGCTGTTGGGTCAAGAAGTCCCTCCAGTGCAAATAGTTCTACCACCAAATCAATGGCAACAGCGATCTGCTGAGCTGATTAAGAGATGGACTCTCTTTTCAGCACCTCTTCTTTTCCCTAAAACTCTTCAGGTGTTGTCAAGGCAAAAAAGAAGAGCCTATTCAAGCTCTAAGGTTCCACATCGCCTTAGAATCATTTTGTATATGTTAATTATTTACTAGAATAACACTGCTATGGGGCTTTATTGTGTGGGCAGGATACTGCTCCTTCCTAGAGTCAAACCCAAACACACCTGGATTAGGAGGGCACTGTCAGAGGAGAGTCTCTAGACTGAAATTTCTCCCACCTTAAGGTTCCAACAGGTTGAAAGATCTGCTGTGTGTTTGTCTGTGTTCCTGGCTGGGTGTACAGTATTCTGTAGAAGGAAAGCACTTGAGCCAGGTAATTAAACATGTCAGCTCTTTATCCAGGAGAGTGTTATATTAAATTATGTACAGTAAATATTTTTGGAAGGTGGAATTCTAAAGAGAACTTATTGATTTATGGCAAAAAGCCAAACTGCTGATGGGGTTGGCAGACGTGTTCAGCATCCAGGGTGAGCCTGGGTATGGTGTGTGTTCTGGAGGAACAGCGAGCCGGGCGGATTGGCTTAGGGGGAGGCTGCTCTGTGCTCTGCAACTCTCCCTCTTTTTTGCAAGTGCACAGAAAAACTGTGAGCACCCCTCGGCTTTTTCGTATGCCTGTTGAATCAATAATGGTGGCATGGAAATGCCTGATCAGCACTACTGTCACAGCTGCTCTTGTAAATGGCAACATTAGCAGGACTACCCGGCCATAGCAAGCAAGGGTGAGAGTGAGGGGA
The DNA here is from genome assembly GCA_025447955.1 of Psilopsiagon aurifrons. Lineage (NCBI taxonomy): Eukaryota > Metazoa > Chordata > Aves > Psittaciformes > Psittacidae > Psilopsiagon > Psilopsiagon aurifrons. Next base: position 28,309 of record JAOEHY010014208.1, on the reverse strand, counting down.
GGGCGGAGAAAAATGTCAGCAATATGGATGGCCTTGCCAATGCTGTCAAGGACTGGAGGTGATAAACAGGCAGCTAGAGACGTCATTTCAGCTCCCCAGAGAGATTGGGGTCAGGCGTTCATCATATCTCTATTCCCAGGGGAAATGCAGGATGTGAGACATAGGTGGTGTACTTCTGTATATCGCCTTCTGTCAGGGCTGGTCAAAGCAGTCTGGAAGAAATCGTGCTGCAGTAGCAGAGAATGGGTTAGGTACATTGAAGAGATTTCTTATTTGTAGTACATTTCTTTTACTCCTTGGGGATTGTTTGCATCTGCATGTGCTAGCAAAGGGCACAGAATCCTTGCATGGCATTGTAGGAACGTAACGCTACATATGTCTGCCTGTGGTTGTGGTGCATGCAGCATAATGATGCTAACTCACCTTACAGCTGTGTGATTACAACATGGTGTACTACAGAGGTGTGTGTAGGAGGAGAGCAAATGTGTTATTGTATAAGCATGTAGAACATTACCTTTACATTTGCTAGTTGTTAGGGTAAGGTATATATTTCAGAAATGTGAATGTATGTTACTTATGCACCTGTAGATATGTTCAAGTCTATGCTTTTGGGTGTCAGAGTTTTAGGTAAAACTTTTTCATGTATGATATCCATATTTAAACTGTGTTGCATACATGTGTGTGTTCATATGTTCTTATATTTTTCTAAGGTAAGTGCTTAGGCAGGCAACCTGCTATACATTGTGGTGGTGTAAAAAATATGATGCATACAGATGCATTTTTATAGTAAAGTATAGAGACATATGAGTATATTTTCCTGAGGTAATTTTCTTTTCTGCTGGGAAGTTAATAATATTTGTGATAGTTTCTCAAAGGAAGAGAAAGATCCGGTGTATGGCATTATGTTCTCCACAGGGAGCCATCAGTTTGTTATTTAAAGACAGCTCTTCATTTCGCAGTGTAAGGTCATTTCATGTCTAAATGATGAAAGTCCATTTCCCCCATAAAGATTTTAATTTAAAGTGCCCAGTGCCTCTCCTCAGCAGGAAAAGAGCTATCATTGGATTTTTCTGTGGCTATCATAAGAAAAAATATGACCCAGGGCAGGCAAAGTGGCTTCTATACTGACACTTCCATGGATATCATGTGTATCCAAGGGAACTCTTTTCCACTTTGAAGTGGTCAGAGATTTGGTGCAAAGAAATATCATCCTTTTTTTAGAACACTTTTTCATTTTTCCAAAACTAAGGTGAGTTTCACAAAGACACATTTTTGAAGAGATTTGTCAGTGTTACCTTCTTACAGTTGGAAAAAAGCAACATCAGACCAGGCTTGAAAGGTAATGCACGCAAAGTTGGAGCGCTTGCAAAAATAAATGGTGAGTGAAGATTCAATTAATCCAAAGTTTGGCAGCGAAAACACCAATTTGAGGCAGCAAAGGAGCATGCATGGAAATGCTGGAATTTGGAGTGTAACATGAAATTTTCATCTCATGAAGTTTGAGCTTTGGCCTTGAAAAGCATGTCCTTTTCTCCCATCTCACAGCATAATAACTCAGTAAGGTTTACCAAGATCTTTCTCCAAAATAATTGCTGAAATACTTTTTGCAGTTTGATTGAATGTTCTTGGAGGCTGCCAGACAACCCAGCTAAGATTTGCATTTCCACTGTCCCTCTTCCACAGCACAGTAGGCAAATGAGTCTTGAGGTCATATTTAATCTGCTGACTTCACTGGAGCCTTTCCAGGTTAGGCCAGCTGTGAAAATTTGTCCCTAGGTCACTAATGAGAGCTCAGCCACTGGAGCGCCAACCTTGCAGCAGTCTTATTGACATTCTTGGCACTTCTCTGATGCAAAAAAAGCAGAAGAAAAGTTTTGGTTATGATGCAGTTAAACCCTTTTTAATTTGAAAGTGATTATAATCAGTGGAGAAAATCCTGTTAATTAGGCAATTATATACTCCACTTCTCTTCCAGCCTCCCTCTTTCTTCATTCTCCACCTTGTTTTCTACTTTGGAAATCAGGAGAACAGACATATTTTTCTTGGCTTCTAATTCTAAATTCATCTCCTGGGTCAAGCTCATTGCAGTCAGCTCTCCTCTCCCTTCAACAGCGGGACGATTTAAAACCTCCACCCTACCACTGTGATTGTTTAAAACCAAAAGGTGACACTGTGTGTGTTTGTGTATGTTCCTGTCTTTCAGTACACCCTCTCAGGATATATCAAGTGTTTCTCACAATAAGACTTTCTGAGATAAATTTACGCCTGTTTTCACTGCAGTTTGAGGATGACTGTGAGTGAAAGCTTTACTGACCAAACATCCAAGGCTTTCCTGTTCTTGAGGTTATTAACTGGTATGCTAGATGTCAGTCAAAACCCCCACACATGAAATACATACCTCAGTGTAGTATGCACAAACACAGCTGTATAAGGATGGAATAAGGTCCTGTCAGCTCATCAAAATCCTTACCCTTTGTGTCCTTTTTCATCCCACCTTGGTTTTGTTTGATATTGGTTATCTTGGGGAAACAAAGCTATGTTTTACTTTCTTTAACAGCACTGCTGCTTTTACCCAAAATCTGAAAACCCATGCTAGCTTTGGGGTGGTCTTGTCTGTAAAGGTACCTCTGATGTTTCATGTAGTGCCTTCTGGGCTAAGGAAATACTGGCTCTTTTAAAGCTTTTCCAAAATGCTCTCACAGTCTCTGCAGTGATGGTTGCTTGTGAAGCAAAGACCAGACAGGTAATCAAAATCAGCAGTTATGCATGCTTGTTAGAGAAACAGGCCATCAAGACAGTACTTAAGGGGAGATTAAAGTATATCATCAATATAAACAGGTGCAAGGTTGGAAAGAGAGAAGGGAGAGGAGTACAGAGAGTCTGCAATAGCTCAGCCTTAAGGTTGTCAACCCTTCCCCACACTAGAAGTGGGATGATGCACAGAAGTAGAACAGGAGTGGGTCGAGTGAGTGGAGACAGAGAGGAAGCAAGGGGGAGGCAGGTGGAAGCTAAGATTACATGGGACCTGTGGAAGTGGAGTAGGTGTGGTTTTGACATGTGAAAACAAGTTTTGGAGAGGGTGGAATGGGTGGGAATGGAGCAAGTGTGGGTAGGGCCTGCAGCCACTTAAAGGCCACATTCATATTCCCAACAGCTTTCCACTCTTTTTGATACGGGAGAGCAGTGTGCTCTCTGGAGCACATCAAGAGCTAATGAGAGGATGAGGAGAGGCAGCTGGTGGCATCTTGCAGCTGAGAAAGGGGTGAGGGCAGGAGACATTTCAGAAGCATTTAAGCACTTTGCTTGCCAGCAAGGAACCAGACATCGGGATGCCGTCAGGTACCATGCTTCTTGGCAGCAGAGCCTCCCAGCATGTGTGGTGACAGCGTTAAAAATGTTTCTTTCAGTTTTTAGTCTCCTGCTGCCTGGGGGTGGTTCCCCATCATGTGGATGGGTGACAGTTAGCTGGCCTGAGGCCCTCCCTACTCCCAGATCCTCCCACCCACCCCTGCAATGGAAGCAGAAATCTAGGGTTGGGGAAGAAAACAGCTCAGCCTTGGAGCCAGGGCAGACTTAGACATATCTTCTGACTCCAGTCTTCTCCATAGCATCAACTCAATATTGGCATGAGTCTTTGGAAGGGATTAAGAGGGCTGGTGAATTTATAAAATGCAAAGTGGAAATGAGAGGGAAGGGGCAGAGGAACAAGGGAGTGATTTAACCACACTTGTCTCTCCCAGGGATCTTTCAGATAGCGCAAGATGTTGAACAGCATACAGCACAGGGTGATGTGTTTTGGATGTAGGACTAGTGTTGTTCCCTTATATTTATATTCATAAGTGCCCTGTGGTGACAGAGGTATTCAGAAAACACTGAGCCATTTAGCCATTTATCTTTATGTCTCTGCAGTCTTACACAAAGCTTATTGTCAAACCTAAAGAAATCAGAAAAAGAAGTGGAAGAGTTTTTTAGCTCCAGGTTAAATATTCAGTGACTATGGCTCATTTGTGTTTGCAAACTGATTCTGATTATGGATATGGCTAACGCATTCTTTCTGTGTGTTGTCCAAGTAGCGTGGGACTTTTTGCTCAATGAATATTGCTGCTATCTGCTGCACAACTGTCTCATCCCTGGAGTAGGTTTTCCAGTAGTGCTTTTGCTTTTTGACCAGATGCCTGAAACATTTTCAGTAGAAGAAATCCAGAAGGATAATAGAGAATAATACATTTCTGTTGTCAATTTGGACAATGTTAATTGAGCTTCCTGGACTTTAAAATGAGGTATTTGAATGATAAGGCAACAAATAACAATTGCAGCACTTATTAATAGCTCATCAGAGCCCTCCTGCTTTTATTCATAAATCCAGTGTGGGTGCTGCTTGGGCAGCCCCCCTCTCCCCTAGTGTGTTGTGTTGCACATGTGTCCTGGCAGCCAGGATGGAGCCCACTATCCTGGCCTGGGTTTCTCTTGATGTGTGTGTCTCAGAAACATTCCAACTTGCAGGGAATATGGCTGATCTGGCTGTCTGGAGAGGAGCCTGGAAATAAACCATATTTCTCTCTGCTCTTTTGTGAAGGAAACCAAGTGTGATAGGTTAGCTTCTGCCCCAGTGCACCAAAGAGAAAATAGAAAAACAGAAAAGAGGATGGCAGTGGGAAGCAGGAGGAAGGAAGACAGCATGTTTTCTTGCTTCCCTGAAAGCAAGGACTGCTTTTGACCTCTGGTTGAATTTGTCTGTGTTGGAGCCCAGGAAAGAAGGATGCTTCTGCCGGGCTGCTGTTGCCATGGAGACCAGCAGAGACAAGAGAGGCAAAAGACTGCCGGAAACAACGACTTCAGAATTAAAAACAGGGTATTCCTGCCCTATCGCATTCCCATAACCCAATTCCCACTGGTTTCTGCTCTCTGCAGGCTGTGGGTGTAGTAGCTTTGATGGAAAGGGAGAGGCAGCTCTTTACTTATCTCATGGAATTATTATTTCCACAACTTTCACAACACAGCAAAACAAATACAGCTTTTTTTTTTTTTTTTTTTTTTTTGGTCTCACACTTGGTCCAAAAGAGGAAAAAAAGAATAAAAGACTGTGTGAAATTGTTCTTCCCACACCTAAACCTCACCACCCCCTCCCGGAGACAAAAAGGAAGTATCATGATTTTAATATGAACTATCTCTTTCGACTCTAGTGGGTGGGTGAAGGTGGGTGAGAGCTGAATTTCTAATTTCTGTCTCTGCCATCAAAACCAAATGTGAGGATCAGGAGCTGACAAAGTCTGTTACCTGCCTTTTCCTGTCAGGTGTGTTTGGGGGAAGCGCAGAGAGGGAGGGAGGCAGAAAAGGTTGTGTTTATCTTTTATCTCTTCCTCACTTTATCCTAGATTTCCAGTTACTCTAGAGAAGTTCTTGATGTTCAATTTGTTTCGCTTGTCATGTTCTGTCAGGGTTAGGAGGAACTTGTAGTTGCAAAAACTTCCCAGCCAAATGCACTCCTCCAAACGCTGCTTCTCCTGTTTCAATCCCCACCTCTACACATTTTGCGTGGGTATTTCCAGTAGCTGATTGGCAGCATATAGAGTAAATGCAGCATTAATACATGTCATTTTAATCACCCTGCAGACACTGGCTGTAAAAGACTGGGGAGACATGAAAATTGTTGTACAGGAAGGATAAATAAGGAAGGTCAGAAACAGAAGCCTTCAAAGTTTTACTCCATTTTTCCAGGCCCACAAATGGCTCTAATTTTCCTCTTTCATAATTTCTGATGGGATTAGCTCCAGCCCCATCAAAACATCATATTTGAGTTGAGGAAAAACCTCCTTAATCTGTTTGAGATCGTTGTTTCTGCATTCCCTAGTCTGCCTTTTTCGTACCAAACCCCAGGAATCCCGATCCCAACCCCAACGTTTTCTCTGCAGCTCTCTGCACCAGCTGGTGGTGGGGGAGATAATTAGGATGGGTGACATTTGGTGTCTAATCCTCCCCAAGGCCTTCCCCTGAGCTTCACTGTCCAGTAGCAGTTAAGAACATTTGTTATCTCCCAGGCTTGGGGCCCAAGCAGGAAATAAGTATTTTTAGGAGACAGGGATGCATTTGTTATTGACATCTGTTCTTGTTTTAATGAGGAGAATTGGAAAAGAGGACGGGTTTCAGATGAAATTGTTTCCCTTTTATCCAGCAAAAGACCCCATTACAAGTCCTTCTAAAGACATTGTTTTGTCTTTAGTAAAGGAGAAGGAAATAATTTACATACTGATAGAAATCCAAAGACCAGTTAAACATTGCTTCCCTCACCAACCCACTCTCCTGCTTCCCCTTGTGTCTCTGTTAGTTAGTGATTCCTCCCAAGCAGTCTTGTTTTCTGGTGAATCACAGGTATAACTTCCCCACCTTGACTCAACCACTGCTTTGAAATGCAGGTCTTTCTCAGCTATTTTCAAGGAGGTCCTTCTATAACTGTTCTTCTGTAATAAAGGCTCACTGAGGAGTGAGATTGATGTCTGACATGATAATTCAATCACTGGCCTTCAATAATCTATTAAATCAGCCTGTGGTATCTTCTGATCTGCCTCTTGCTGGAAAGAGCCCTTGCAGCAGCGGAACTACTTGCTGCCTCCATTAGTTTGTAAATAACCTGGCCATTTGGAGGTCATTTTGGCATGATATTCTCTAGCTTAGCAGGTGGCCAGCACCATTGAGCCCATTGAATTTTTGAAGGCTTTAAGTCAGAAAGAAAAACTGAGAGAAGAATTCTTAAAAAAAAATAATCCCACTTTTCCATCCTTCCAAATGGGAAGTGTGGGAATGAAACAATGGTCCTTGCCCCTTCTCTTGCCTTCCTTGCTCTGTTTCTCCCATTTCTTTCCTTCCCCTCACATCTCTGCTCTGACCTTCTACTAGGATGGGGTGTATTTTTTGTAAGAAACTGTCCTCAAAAGATAGGCTACTGTCTTGTACTCATAACTGTGAGATAAATGCCTTTGGGTAGCATCTCTGGAACAGATACTGTCCCTGTGCTGATGAGCTTGACAGCAAGGAATGCACTGTGCTGATTTTTCCACTTTCTAAGAGATAAATTCCTCCTTTACCTCTGCGTCATTTCTGCTTCTCTCTCCACTTTTGAGAGAATTTTGGGTTCAGCTTTGCCTGTTGGCAGGTGTTGTTTGGGAGTCTATCGGCATGGATGGAGTGGTTTGGGAAGGCTCCTCTTTCCCCTTGTGAGTTCAGTGGCTGGGAGAGCCCAGCTTACCTCTGTTACTGCAAAATGTAGGGTGAACATGTCAGAATGTTTTTGCTGGCTTGCTGGTTATCCATGGTTTGGATGTAGAAAAAGCCCGAACTAGAAGTTTATTAAGTGAGATACAGTGCTGCGTGCATGAAGCTGCATTTCGTTCAGGGCCGTATCATCTCCACCAGGAGTGCAATTGCTTGATGTACCTTGGGTGTTCTTGGACTTGGAGCTAGTGGGTAAGAAGGGAGTGGTGGCAGGAGAGTAACTCTGCATGGAACACTTGTGAATCTAATTTAGTTTAGAAGCTCCAGCTACTCCAGACTCAGCTGGGCTCCACATACAGAAAATGCTGAAAGAATGAAGAGGCTCCATCTCTGCCTGGTACAAGGATTCCTGGCACCAGGAACACTACGCAGCATGATAGAGGTACCCCCCTCTTCAGAGGCTGTGTGTGGCAAGTAATCTAGTCCAGGGAGGATAACGTTCAGCTGGAGTTAGTAAATCTATTTGGACATAAGCTGGCTCCATGTGGGGACCCTGGGATGTTTCTGTGTCACGTTCCTGACTGACTTAGCAAGATTAATCTTATGTTATCTCGGATAACCCAAGCTCTCCCCTATTTGTCCTGATAGCAGAACATTGATTGAAGTTAATTTTCCATAAGGCATCATAGCGGTTGAATCGCCTCATCACGAGTTAGGGATGAAAGGTGTCTCTTCATTGGCAAGTACAACATGACTGTATTTAGTTTTCATTACATCAGCTAGGGAACAGAGGTGGTATCACTGTAATGCTACCATGTGGTGGACAGATGAAAGACACCAGTGCAAGCATAATAAATTGGCCAGGCAATTTCATTTGCAGTAACTGCTTCTATGCTCTACTTATACATCTTGAGGAGAAGTTGCTGTTCACATTGGGTAAGAATGTGTGTTTGTAAGGTGCATTGATGTTGTTCTGGGCCGCGAATGAAATTATCAAACTCATTGTGCTCAGTTAATGTGTGTTTTCAGGTTGCCAGAGGCCAGTGTCCTGACTTACAGGGCCATCTCTTTCCTGTAACGTAGCTGTTGATGAAAATTCCCCACTGAAATCTGTCTTCAAACAATATAGTTCTCAACTTGTATTGAAACATTTAACTTGTCAAGTAAATAGGTTGTACTGAATGGAAAATAGTTTGGTACTGGGTTTTAGTGCCTGTGTTGCACCGTGAGAAATTGCTTCCTTTCTAGTTGGGATGTTTCCTGCAATGCTACTAGAAATATGGAAACTCCCATGATATTAATCCGGAAGATCTGAAAATGGCTGTACTGTAAAAAGAAAATGGCAAGCCTATAGGATTCTCCATGCGATTGGAAAAAACTCATACCTATACAGTATAGGGTTCATTTAGTGTTTCTGAACAAGCAACTGATCAGATGAATTTTAAAACTATACATTTCAGATTCACGTCAGTGCAAATAGGATGGAATTTGCTCTGATATTTCTACCTGTTCCTCCTTTAGCTATGCTGCCAATTAGGGCTAATTACAAGGCACTGACTCACCACTCCATTACTGCTCAGGTTTATGCCATTTAAGTGAATTGGGCTATGTGGCTGTCTCAGCCCTGCCCTTGTTCTCCTGCCTCCTAACTAGCTCTTTTGGCAGCATTTTCAGATGCTCTGTGCCTTCCTTAACTCTTTCCCCTAAATTCACCTGCACCATTCAGCTCTCTGCCCATGGTCTTCTCTGTCTGGCTTCCTTTTGTGAAGCCCTTTTCCCAGTGCCATGGGTTCAGCAGTAGCAGTCATTTTTCTCCTTCTTAGTAGTTGGTGCAGCACTGTGTTTTTGACTTGCGGCCTGAGAACAGCACTGATAACACCAATGTTTTTAGTTATGGCTTAGTGATGTTTGGTCTGGCCAAGGACTTTCTG
>JAOEHY010014208.1:0-19069 GCA_025447955.1 Psilopsiagon aurifrons | reverse complement strand
TGGAGAGACATCAATTTGATAGGTGGACCACTCGGTGGATAAAGAACTGGCTGGATGGCTGCAAGCAAAGAGTTGTGGTCAATGGCTCAATGTCCAGCTGGAGAGCAGTAACGAGTGGTGTCCCTCAGGGATTGGTGTTGGGACCGATCTTGTTCAACACCTTTGTCAGTGGCATGGACAGTGGGATTGAGTGCGCCTTCAGCAAGTTTGCTGGTGACACCAAGCTGTGAGGTTCGATTGATACACTGGAGGGAAGGAATGTCATCCAGAGGGACCTTGACACGCTTGTGAGGTGGGCTGATGCCAACCTTATGAAGTTTAAGCATGCCAAGTGCAAGGTCCTACACCTGGGTCGGAACAATCCCAGGCATAGCTCCAGGTTGGGCAGAGAAGAGATTCAGAGCAGCCGTGTGGGGAAGGACTTGGGGATGCTGGTCAATGGGAAGCTTAAATGAGCCAGCTTCATCGTGAGCTTTCAACCCAGAAAGCCAACCGTATCCTGGGCTGCATCAAAGGGAGCGTGCCCAGCAGATTGAGGGAGGTGATCCTGCTCCTCTACTCTGCTCTCGTGAGACCTCACTTGGAGTATCGTGTGCAGCTCTGGTGTTCTCAACATAAAAAGGACATGGAACTTTTGGAACAAGCCCAGAGGAGGGCCATGAGGATGATCATGGGACTGGAGCTCCTCCCGTATGAAGACAGGTTGAGAAAGTTGGGACTGTTCAGCCTGGAGAAAAGAAGGTTGCGTGGAGACCTCATAGCAGCCTTCCAGTATCTGAAGCGGGCCTATAATGGTGGTAGAAGGGGACTCTTCATTAGGGACTGTAGTGATACGACAAGGGGTAACGGATTCAAGCTTTAACAGGGGAAGTTTAGAGTGGATACAAGGAAGAAATTCTTTTCTGTAAGGGTGGTGAGGCACTGGAATGGGTTGCCCAAGGAAGCTGTGAATGTTTCATCCCTGGCGGTGTTCAAGGCCAGGCTGGACAAAGCCTTGGGTGGCATGGTTTAGTGCAGGGTGTCCCTGCCCACGGCAGGTGGGTTGGAACTTTATGGTCTTAAGTTCCTTTCCAACCCTAACTATTCTATGAGTCTTTGATTCTATGGTCTGACTAACAGCTCTTATTCATCGTCATTAAGCTGGAGGCAGAACAGTAAGATACATGCAGGTATTTAGGGCACTAAGAGTTATCACTGAAAGTTCAGTCTTCATGCAGTGCTAAAGAGGAAAGCAAAAGGATTCATCAGAAGGCATAACAATGAGTACCTCTCCTTGAACTACATGTTGTTTATTTTGCACATATCCTTTTTCTAATCCTGCAGGCTCTCTCTTCTAAAGAGTGCCAAATGAGCACCCGGATCGAGCTCCCTTTGGGCTGAGAATTGCCATATAGATGTGTATATCTGACAGCAACACTTGCATGCTCTTGAACTGCTACAGAGCTGGCTGCCAGGTTAAAAGAAAGGGATGAATGCAGAGGCCTACGTCAGAGTTAAAGCTCAGAGTAGGGGGGTGCATGCACCACTTCCCTGTGTGGGCATAGGGAAGCAGCTCTGCAAGCTTTGTTTTTACTTCCCAACCTTCTCTGACATAAACAAACATCCTGCCAGTTCACAGCAAAGACAGCTCAGTTTTCTTTCACAAGACACATTCCTGTAGGTCTCCAAGGCATTCTTTCTTTCTAGAACCTTAAATCTGAAGAAACTGACTCTCTCTTCTATTTAATTCTAGATCTGTGTGTAAACAAAACCTAATAACACATTGCATTCTAATTCCAAAACTATGAGTGAAAATAAGCAGCTTGACTCACACACATTCAAAACCTTTCATCCCAAATACAAGAAAGATCGAATTCTTTGTTTTAATGGCTCAGAAACAAGAAGTAAAACACGAAACAAAAGCACTTTTCATTGTGCTCTCATTCTCTTGACACAAGGCACACTTTGCCACAAAAAAAAAAAAAATACTAGGATAGGAAATTACATAAGCAGGTGAAGTTAAAAATTATTTTTTGCCATTATTTAATTTTTTCCATTTCATATTACACTAGTTCTCCATAGATATTTTTCCAAAAAAAAAGTTCCTGTTTGACCAGACATTTGTAAAAAAAAAAAATGCAGGTTCTTTATTTTTTTCTATTTTAACAAGAAACTAATAAGGTAGCTGTCTTTCTGATGCACATAACTTTCACTACTATACGCCACAACTATGTATTAAAAAAGAAAATCTCTCTTGAGGCTTTGTAATAGCCTGCACCATCAGTTCTCACAGGTGGAAAAAGATTAAAAGGCTGCCTCTCTGTCCCCTTTTGCTTGGATTTAAGTGAAAACATAATGCCATGCAGAACTAGGCCTCTTTTTGCAGTCTGCTTACCGCAATTCCCAGATACCCTACAAAGAGTAGCGTGCTCCTCCATGCCAGAGGAAAATAACTGCACCAGGCAGGAGAAGCAGGTAAACATCCAGCTTTGGAAACCTTTTCTGACACTCAGTCCCTACTGCACAGACATCCTAAGAGGGCATTAAGCTCTATTCATGCCACTGACCTCGATGTAGATATTCCTACTACTCTTGCTTCAAACTCTTAAGCCCACCCCATAAAAAGCTATACAGCAGGACCTATTGTCAACATGACTGGACCCATGGATGAGTTATTTTAAAGAAATAGTGCTATCCTGTTTTAAATATTATTTTTTAAGGATCTGCAATCTGATGTTAACTAGCCCCTCTCAGACAAGCTGTTAGGATGGATTTAAACTATACATGGGAGTCAGTTGTACAGATAAACCCTTTGCAGAGAGACACTGATGATATTCTTCCCCTAAAAACATGTATACATAAGACTCTTTTTCATTCTGAGTGGAGGACCGTGTCATAAGTATGATTTATAGTGCATCATGTGAAAGAACGATTGTCATAAAATGAAGTATTGCAAGAAGTATATCTTGCTAATTAGAAATGACAAGATGGAACATTAACCACAGAACTGCAACTCTCAAAACTTATTTGTAAAATCGAGATAACTTTAGTCTTAAAGTGTAAGGAATCTGAGACAGGTTTAAACTTTTCTACAGATGTATGATAAATAAAGCTCTACAGCACACAAGTCACTTGCATATACTGAGACCAATTGTCACAGTGTTCTAAAGAATTTACCTTTGCCCCCAGCATCTCTCCTGAAGTGATGGATGGGATTATTTCATTCTTGCACGGTTTTGGAATTGCTTCAGTTTTATTTCATGATCATAGAATGGTTTGGGTTGGAAGGGACATTAAAGCTCAGAGAAGCCTTCCACTAGATCAGGTTGCTCAAAGTCCCATCCAATCTAACCTCAAACACTGCCAGGGATGGGGCAGCCGCAACTTCTCTGGGCAACCTGTGCCAATGCCTCATCACCCCCATGGGGAAGAATATTTTCCCTAGTATCTAATATATTAGATTAATCTAATATCTATCATTAATTAAGATAATAACATCTAATGATAGTGAGGCCTTACCATTTTCTCTGATTTGCTCAAATTGATTCAGATTTTCAGGACATGGACTAGTTTCTCTGAGTAAGAAATCTCTGCACGAACACCTGTTTGTCTCATCCACTGAAGAAGAAGAGGCTACGAAACAGATGACAAACAGAAACCAGAAGTCAGACACTGAATTTTAGAACATAGGATCACAGGAGCATAGCAATGTCACAAAACACTTCTGAGTGTAAGAAAAACACACGGCAAAATACTAAAAGACAAAGTACAGTGCGGTGACATAGGTATAAAACTCACAGTATTAAAGGCATCATAAATATCCCTACACTCCTTCAACAGGAGATACCAGGTTAGAGGAAGTATGGATGGAGAAAGATAAATACGAGAATCACATTTTACGGGACAAATTTATATGGCTGAGGCTTTCACCTGATTGGAGGGTAAGTTAGGTGAACAATCACTTTCATGGCTATTATCTGTTGATTTCCTTGCATTGAAGTGGTGCACTGAAAAATACCACTAAAATGCTAATCAGCATTAGCAGATCAAGAAAGCATGGTAATTCACGGCTGGTGGGGATTTAATCAGCGCAAACCTAAAGATTGTCAGTAAAGTATGACATGTTGAGGGTTCACCTGGAATGTAAACATGCTACATTCATGAGGGCAAAATACAACATTTGGCTGACTTCACCAGCTGATTGCAACATACCAGAGGGATGCGGTAACAAAGGCATGCAATACTTTTAGGCAGAAAAGTCTTCATCAGTTCACATACAAAGGCAGATGGAGCATTGTAAATATCAAGTTCTCCTTTCCGTCAAGATTCCCTTACCTGCGAACCTTGGCTTCAGTTTAGTCAGAAGTCCACAGAAATACTCATAAGCCATAAAACCTCTAATAGCTAAGTTACCTTGAAGAACAAGGGATAAAGATTAATTCAACAAGTGCTAGCTGCTTTCAAAATAGTAACAAAACCAGGCACTTCACACTAACTATAGAAATATGCTCTGTCTAGTTTTGTTTGTATTGTTTCTAGGACAGGAGAAAAAGGAGAAGGAATACGCTAAGAAATTAAACCTGCACAACACAGTTTTTGTTACAACGATAATACAGAAAACCCCACATTTTATGAAGACTGTCCTGAGGAGAGCAGGAAGAGAAGCACCATAGCACAAGCCATGGGCCATTTTTCCTGCACCAATATATTGAGGAAAGCACTGCTGAAACATCTGCAGGTCTGGCTGTTCCCACAAGCACATAATGCTCACTCTGAGGTTTTCAAAGAACTGCAAATTAAATTTGGATGAACCAGCTGCCAAACTCCCTGCTTAGCTGAACTGTTAACTGCTGTGCTGAGGTAAGAAGAAATATCTTCCACTAGACAAGCATCTCTAGGCCCCAGTTAGTTTGGGTGTAGGCTCATGCATTTAGCTGGGTGTAGGCTCATGCATTTCTCCACCTGCTTTTGCTCACCTCAGATGAGTCCCAACATCTGAAACTGTAAAATGGTGTTGTGCTATCTCCTCCCTGGTTCAGCTTCACAAAAACAAGTTGTAGTTTGGACAAAACTTCAGTCAAACGAGTTACAGATCCGGGACAATAAAGCCAAGAACTGGGGAAGAAAAGGAGCCTAATTACATGGAAGAGGAGTCAGAAGTCAAACATAAAGCAGCATTTGTGGGCATCTAGAACAAATAGCCAGTTAAACCAAATATGAACCCCCATGTAGGGACTGATGCAGAAGCAATTATCAAAAAGCCTCTGTCCACCTACTCCAAGTGAAAGCCCATCTTAAGCATTTATAAACCACATGTCAGGCCTTCAGAAATCATGCTGCTCTAACATATATATATATATATATTTATTTAGACATTGCCTACTGTGTCCATTTATTTTTCCAGGAAGCCTCCTAACTTCAGTATTCAAGTAAACAGTTTGATAGGCACTACAAAAGGGAAGCAGCAAATAACAGTCCACTAATATCCACATGAAGGAAGCTCCATCTACCATATCAAAATCCTCTGTGCCAGGCAGATGGCTATTTCAACTGGCCTCTCCTGTAACCTGTAGTCTCATCTGTACTATCTATTTCATGAGTCTTCACAACCCCCCTCCCAGGACATCTCCTTTATCTCCTCAATCTGCCTACACAGTCACATTACCCCATCTCGCTCTCACTTCATCCTACCCACCCAAGACCATCACATCTGCAGAATACAGCTTTTCCTTTTTGTTTTTGTTTGTATTTTGGGTTTTTTGTTAATTTTTTTTTAATAAGTTGAAAGTGTCTTTAAATGAGTAAACAAAGAAAAGGGCAGCCATTCTGATCCACCCTTACTCCATTGAAAGTGATAGGCATATTTAGTTGCTTTGAATGAGGAAATAAAATTCCAGGAGATGGAAGGCAGGAATAAGGAAATGTAAATTAGGGACACGTCTCAGTATCAGGGACTAAATTCACAGACACGTCACAGAGAACAATAGTGATATGCTCACTTATGCCAGGGCTGAATTTGGTCCAGAACAATTTTCATATTTATGAAGATGAAAAAAAACTTTCTCAAAATATTAAAAAGCAGTTTTTGCAGGATGTCTGCACAAATTATCACAAACTCGTCAAAAACATCCATATCATTTTGCAGCCGTGAATTTATTTTTGTGCTACAGTAAGGCAGTATTTTATACAGTTATGAATTTGTTTCAGCATTTGCATAAAAAGGTTGCTGAAAATCAAATTTTAAGGACAGCTAATCCATCTCTGAAATTATACCCACAGTAATATTCTCACTCAACTCATGTAGGAGGTTACAGTAAAACCCTCTCCCTCTTTTATCAAAATCTTCAACCAGAATAATTTTTAACATTTATCCAGGATATATAACAAGTTACTTCAATGTATGACTCAACTGCAGGGGTATTGGTAACAATTTTATCTCTTTAAACTTAGATTTTTTTGTAGTTTATGGTGTTTATAGTACACCATGCATCAAGTGAAGGATATGTATTATTTTACAATACAATCTGGTGATTTCCATCTAATCTGCTGCTTTCTGTATATCCCACTCCTTTACCTTGAACTTCTGGCATTACAAGCAGTGTTTCAAAAGAAAAAGCCATGGTTATCACCTCCCAGTGATTTTCAATACAAGTTGTAATCTGTGATATTGCATCTTTATTCAGTGCCACCCTAGTAATCTAACAGCAGTATTTCTTCATTGATTTTCCACCTCTTTACTCACTGAACTTTGAATGCCTTGTCTACTCTGCAAAAAAACTTATTTTCTCTTAAATTTACTTAGACATTTAGTTAATATGTTTCCTGTGATGTTTAAATGTTTAATCATCAGTTATCAACTAAAACCTGCATTTTATTATTTCCCCCAAGACACGAGGAGAGCTCTTCTTTTAAAAAGAAGGGTTAATTTACTACTAACAGGCTCAGATTTACATCACTGAAACTTCACATTGAGAAGAAAACCTCACTAGTGTTGCACCATTGCAAAACTGAAGTTGTATCAGGCCCCTGAATGGAGTTCTAGAAGGGAAAAGTTGTATGGATTAATCTGTGCTGAATACTTTTTC
Organism: Psilopsiagon aurifrons; assembly: GCA_025447955.1. Classification (NCBI taxonomy): domain Eukaryota; kingdom Metazoa; phylum Chordata; class Aves; order Psittaciformes; family Psittacidae; genus Psilopsiagon; species Psilopsiagon aurifrons. The sequence goes on along the minus strand of JAOEHY010014208.1, from coordinate 12,005 downwards.
ATAGATTATGTTTCACCTTTCATTCTGTTATACTATGAGTAGGTCAGAAAAGTTAAAGCTGCTTTAGATTTTGTTACCACATCTTTACACAGCTTTTTGGTTGAAAGACCTAACTTGGTTTTTTTTCTAAACCTTGCAATCTAAAGTGCATAAATTCAAAAGAAAGAACTGCCAGAGGTCTGAGCTATGAGAAGAGATAATGCAGTTACCCTTGGTAACTCTGTAAGGTGAGTTTCAGAGAGCTGCCACTGGCAGAAAGGCTGCTCATCCAATTGTAGATGCACAGAAAAAGAGAAGTTTCATTCTGCTGTACGGGTGACTTTGGATCTCTTGCTGAAAGGAAATACTGCTGAGATAAAGCAGTAGAGAAGAGAACCAGCAATAAGAGGTAAACATTACCAGAGACCACAGAATGTTTTCCAAGGAAGAACATATCAAGCATACATTGCTGCTCTACAATTATTAAATCTGCAGCAGCTTTACTTCTGGCTGTACTCAGGCAATTAAAAATGTAAATCACCAGTAGAACAATTTACAGATGCATTAATCAGTACTTACTCTTGTTAGCAAAGAATGTATGAAGCATCTTCCAACTTTAAGGCAAGTGCCATGTAAAGCTCATCTGATAGAGCCAATTTTCATCCTGAAACAGTGCATGGTTTTATTTGTAGCATTCACTGCAATGAAGGAAAGCTTAATTTTCAAAGGGAGACTACCATTCATTAAATAGTTCAAGAAATTTTTACACACAAATTCTGTTTCATAATAGCTGAACCAGACACACACATAGGGTAATAATGTCTCATCAACCCAGAGTGCTCTGCCCACAACAACATTTATAGATTTTAACCAGATCATTATTTTCTGTCTAGGAGATTCTGCCAAATTAAAAAAGGTGGAGAAGGAGGAATAAAAACCGCTTTAATAGTGACTAAAGAATGAAGACTGGTTTTGCCAGTGGAACATATTTGTTTGGGGCAGTGTCAAGAAAAAGAGAAAACCTGAGTCTTTTAACACAATTTGAAACCAGACCCTGCTCTGAGGAATGGAAACAGGAAAAATTAAAAAATAAAAAAAAGCTGATGTCCTGAGGCTAGGCATGAAGGTACGCTGCAATAACCTTAACTAAATGTCGCTGCCCCCATGAACATCCTCCTGTAGACACATACTGCTGCACTGAAGCAACACAAGGCTGAGGGTACAAATGAAGTAGGACTACTTTATTAGATTTATTTTTCCCTTGGGAGAATCCAATCAGCATGTCTAACACTAATACTCCTTTGAAAGTATTTCCTTTTAGAGAGCATGGCTAGCAGGTGTGGGACGAGCAGGAGCCAACAGTATGAGAGACTACTCTGATGGCTAACAGCAGGAAGGTCCCACCACCTCAGGTGGTGAGCAGGGGAAAGAGGTGAACATGAAGCTCAACTGAAAAAGATGTACTAAAATAAATGTTTTCAGGGGAATATTTTAACAAAATTGTGAGTCCAGAGCAGGGCCATGAAGATGATTAGAGAGCTGGAGCACCTCTCATATGAGAACAAGCTTAGGGATGGGGTTGTTCAGCCTGGAGAAGAGAAGGCTCCAGTGAGACCTTAGAGCAGCTGACAAGAAACCTGGAGAGGGATGTTTTACAAGGGCATGTAGTGACAGGACAAGGGGAATGGCTTTAAACTGAAAGAGGCCAGATTTAGATTAGACATCAGGAAGAAGCTCTTCACTATGAGGGAGGTGACGCACTGCTAAGACACTGGCACAGGTTGCCCAGAGAAGCTGTGACTGCCCCATCCCTGGGAATGTTCAAGGCCAGGTTAGACGGGGCTCTGAGCAACCTGTCTAGTGGAAGGTGTCCCTGCCCATGGGAGTGGGTTTGGAACTAGATTATCTCTAATGTCCCTTCCAACCCAAACCAGTCTGTGATTCTATGATTCTATGAAAATTGTTGATTTAAAATAATCAAGATTTTCACTGAGAAGAGGGACTTTTATTCAGCAATTGAAGCAGGCAATGGAGTTGGCTGGCACTCGGCAGAGATGCGTTTCTACCATTCTAGCACCTCTGTTCCTTGCTCTCCCAGCCCTTCAGTCCCTACGCTTCTTTCAAGGAACAGGGAAGAGGCAGGCAAGCAGACAGCAGCTAGACAGTTAATTGCATTTCAGTTCTCACAACAAACGTTTTTTCTCCCTCTAAATGTCTGGGGGCGGTAGTTGAATTATTTGCTTTCCTTAGTGCAAATTCAGACATATGAAGGTCCTGTCTCATTCCTACCTCTTCCCTTTTCAGTTCCTTATTTCTAAACCTGGATCACAATTCCCAGCCCTCATCATGAAAATATCCCTTTTTTTTTTTTAGTGCATAGCAATGAGTTTATGGCAAAGACCACAAACAGTTTGTTAGTACAACTGAAAACAGTTATGTTAGTACAACTGAGAGAGTTGCAGGAATATGAAAGAGCAGCCAGCAGATGGCAAAGGGCAAGAACTTCTTGTCTCCAAAGAAAACATACTGCAGAACACCCTCCTGAGAGCTCAGCCAGCTTCAGCCGGGCTCCTGGCTCTCCAGAGCTATTCCCCAGGCCTTGGCCAGGCACATCTGCTCCCTCTCAGCATCAGCTGTATTTGCCATAGTAAGGTGTATTTCACAATACTAACTGTTTTCCAGTAGCCCTTCTGCTCTGGAATAAAAAAATAAAAAAATAAAAAAAAAAAAAAAAAAAAAAATCACTTATCTTAAGAAGCAAACAAAGAAAAAGTATTTGTGGTTTCAAAGACAAGTTTGATAATGTGAACCCTGAGGACTCAACACATCTAGAAGGAAAAAAGGCTCATGAAACTAGTAATTTTTTAACGGCTTGATTTCATTTCCTTGTGGCTTGACTTATAAGCATAACACTCAGTACCTGCAACACTCCATCTGCATTTCGTTAGGACACAGGGTTGCTTTCCTTCAGTTTGTCCATGGTTTCTCCCTAAAAAAATCAACTTCCAATATCTGAAGGGGGCCTATAGGGATGCTGGGGAGGGGCTCTTCATTAGCGATTCTAGTGAGAGGACAAGGGGTAATGGGTTCAAACTTAAACAGAGGAAGTTTAGATTGGATATGAGGAAGAAATTCTTTCCTGTAAGGGTGGTGAGGCACTGGAATGGGTTGCCCAGGGAAGCTGTGAATGCTCCATCCCTAGCGATGCTCAAGGTTGGGCTGGACATAGACTTGGGGGGCATGGTTTAGTGCAGGTTGTCCCTGCCCATGACAGGGGAGTTGAACTAGATGATCTTAAGGTCCTTTCCAACCCTAACTATTCTATGATTCTATAATTCTATGTCTATATAATGTGAACAGAGGTGCTTTTCCTTATATGTACAGACATGCCCACAATAAAGCAAAAGATTGCAAAATTAGGAAGAAGGCCATTGGCTTTATCCAGTCCCAGATGGAATAAACAGATTGACCATATAAATGAAGTTTGAGAACACCTGCTCTTCTTTGACGTGCTCTGCCACCAGTGTTATGACAGAAGCAGTTTCATGACACATGGCAAGCTACAATAAGAGCTTGCTCTTGCCAGCTACACACTTCCTGTTGCCTTAATTTTGCCAGATTTTATGTTTTTCATCATATTTCTCTACGAACCAGTGTAACTTATGCAATGCACAGAAACAACCTGGCAAATAATGAAGACACTTCTGCTGTTACAGTGAGTCAAATCAGTTCAGCAGAAGGTGAACCACTAACCAACAACCTCTGCCAAGGAGAAAGCAATCTGAGTGATCTTGCATAGATCATTTTCTCCTTTACCTCAGCTTCTTTTTTGTAAATGAGGCTCATGCAGAAAAAGGCATGCTATTAGAAATGGTGTTTTTCTTCTGAATGTTCACAAACTTCACCTAGGTGTTTTGGCTAGACTTGCTTCCGTTTTCCCAAATTTTGAGTTTCCTGTAGTTAACAAGTAGCTATTACATGGAAAATGGAGGCTAAACAAAAAGAAGAAAGTGATCTCTTGCTAGCAGTTTGCCCACTGTCTGTGATTAGCAGTGAGCTACTCCATTATTCAAGGCTCTATCTAGACTAGCATAGCCATGTAACTCCGGAGGCATATCAGCTTCAGCCCAGCTGGTTTCAGTTCAGTGCTATACATGTTCTTGGGAAGCACAAGCATCTGGAAGTGTTTAGTTCAGTCAATAACAAAGGCTTCTCTCACCATAGACTCTTGTTTTCATATCCTAAATGAAAAATTTCCTTTTAAGTGAAATCTGTAAGCATCAGAAACAAAGATATCAGCCAGCTAGTATTTTTGTTCTGTAAGAATTGCAATTTCAGCACTCGCCAATAAGTTATTCTTATGACAAGAAGAGAACACAGAAGTCTATACAGCACAATTTCTGGCAGTTAAAAATAAATCCAAGCAATCCTTTCCAGACTTTTTTCTTGCTATTATTTTTGAATCTTGAGATTTAACCATTACCCTTCCTAGAGCCCTTCACAAAAAGAAGACATATCTAAATAATAAAGATTCTCTCAGATATGAAGAATGCGTGGCCTGATACATTAGTGACTGTTCCCTTCCTCAGTATATCTGCTCACAGTTTCACTACCCTGAGACATCAAGGCTCAGATTTGAACCATATTAGGTCATAAAGGTCATTATTATCTAAAAGATTATTTCCATGTATTTCAGAACTTTGGTTGGAACATCTGTAACACAGAAGATGGCAGGAGTCCTTTCTGAGGGTGAGTTTACAAATGCAAACATCCTGAGTTAATGAAACCATTATGCAACTTAGTCTAAACTCACAAACACAATTCAAGCTCAAATCAGACAGCTAGTGCAATGTTGCATTTTCATTTGAACCACATCCACAACAATGTGCAGCACTAGATAGGTTTAATTTGGGTGAGATTCAGCACATTTTCTTTTCTGAGCTTTATATGGGTTTGTACCTAATGAATCTTATTTAGAATTTGAGCCTAACTGAAAAATTGCTTTCTAAATTTGCTGCACAGGTCATGAAAGCTGAATCTCACATATTACACAAACACGTAACAAGGGCCTTGGGTGAGAGGAGGACTCATGAAACCATCAACACCAACAAATGGCTACAAATAAACAGAAGACAGAATGAAATCTAGTTCTTTTAAAACATTTATAATCCTCTGTGAAATATTTGGCAGCCTTTTAGAGAAAGAACATTGACGTAGCCTGGAAAGAGTCAACAAGAATGATAAAATTTGATGGTTAACATGCACAGGAAGTCTGGAAAAGCATGAATACCATAAAGTGAAATGTAAGCTTTTAAACTCTTCAAATGGTGTTTCATAAAAGCATAGAGCAAAACCAGCAGTTATCACTCCAGGAACGAGGCAGTGCATTTTGCAAAGCAATAATGGCGCGATAATGAAGTTCCTTGCTTGTGCTTTTAGGAGTAAGAGCTCTGTTTGCTTACCTCTGTGGTTATACCCTGCTAAGCAATGAAGAACTCTGAGCCCAACTTGGAGCATTTGGGTACTTTTACTTGAAAGTCAGCATTTCACACAAAACTGAGATACAAAGGCTCGATTCAGTACAATCAAGCCCTTTCCATTACTTTGTCATTTCATATATTTTAGATATTAAAAAAAAAATAAAAAAAGGTAAGTGAAAGGAAAGATCAAGTTTTTTCTTCCTATAGAAGCATGTGATACTGTTGTGCACATCAACTGCCATCCTTACATAGGGGTTGTAGGGAAAAGTGTAGGTACCCATAGTGTGTTTCCTGGTACTGCATCACATTTCTGAGGATGTATCCTATTTCCTGTTCCCCCTCTCTCCCCTTTTTGTCCTTACTCTGGACCTTATTCAGTTGCATTATTTTTACATTAAAAGGAATTTAGATTAACAGTAACCATATGTTATTCTGCATGCCCCTTTGCTATGGCTCGATCCTGGTGTCAGAGAACTGACATTATCAGGCTGAAGACAAATAAAGCTCATGAAATTCCAACACTTCTAGGGCAAAGAACTTCCTACTTCACATGGTGGTAAGCGACTCAACAGACTATACCCGCCTGATGAAGCTAGACTGAAATGTTCTGTCCTTCTCTGTTTGGCCTTCATTTCTGGCCACTAGACAACCTCTGCTGCTGTTAATTTCCACCAACTCATTTAACTGACTCAGTTTTGAAGCCCCACCTTGTCTGCTAAATTCAGTAAGTGTTGAACATTACAAGGAATGGGAGCAGTAATCTTTTTTCAAAGTGAAAGCGTGAGTGAGACATAAGGAAGACATTAAAATGGCTGAGGGCACACTTACACTGTGCAGTGGATTATGGCACAGAGATCCTCAGACCATTGAGCAATAAATGAGCTCCAGCACAAGCAACATCAGAACCTCACTGCCTGTGGGCTAATCAGACTTGCTGAGAAGCACCACATTAATGCAGTTACAGTGCTTTCAAGATACAAGATCCCTGGTTTTGTGGTTAATCAAAAGAAAAACTCATTTCTGCTAATGCTAAACTTCGAATAATAGTGATCTGGTCAAAAAGAACATTAGAAACCCCAGTAATTTTATGCTATTCATTGTGGGCATTTTTTTATACCGAACAATGCTAAACTCATAAGGGCAGAGAAACAGCCCTCAAATCTCTCTCATGTCCTCCACAGTCTTGGTACCTTTGCAGAAAGGTGCAGTTCACTCCTCTGCTTCACTGTGAGTAAAAGTTTTAACTAAATCTTTGTCTCCTGCCTCAAGCAAAGGTGGAGACCTATTACATTCATCCTTTTACACCAGTTCCAATGCCTAGAAAACTACTGGCCACAGGGAAAGACACTGACACTGTGGTGGTGATTAAGAAATTCTTTGGAGCGGTTCTGGTTTCAGCTCTTAATCCGGCACATGTTTCAGAAAAGCAGCTTCAAAGACCAGAAGAAACACCCTGAATCCCCTGCAGCCTACAGAAAAGAAAACTCCACAGGAAACAAAGGACCATGTTTCAAATTCCTTTCGGAAACCTGACAAAGAAATGATTTAAGGAAAGGTGTTCTTTTTTCTCCCACTCTTCAAAATGAGTACTCTGACCAGTGTGTTATGAGGGTGGGCTTCCTGGGCTAGCACTAAGTCCATTGAATATTATTCCTGAATTTATTCAAAACAAGTTTCATCAGATCCGCCCCACTACTACCATTACTCACTCAAATGCTACTTCGGACAGCTCAGTTTGTCCCCCTCAAACATTCATACGGGCATGTTGCTACTTCATTGTATTAAACACCTTCAAACTGCCCCGTTTGGACCTGTCTTTGTTCTGTAATAAAGAGCAGCAGCATTTCAACACCAATAAAAGATAAATAAGCCTTTTCTCCAAGCACTCAGCTAAAATTTCTAAACTGTCAGTAATCACAAAGACTTCAGGTGAAAGTAGTCATCAGTTTATGAAAACTGTTTATACTACATGTCTGCCCGTTTCCGTGAGCTTTTCTGAGGGATTAAGGTTATGCATACATACAAGCTGACAAGAGCTAGGGGAAAACTTCCAGCTGTGACATTAACTTATGCCGGATGTACCTGGACATGGTACATTGTAATTACTCACTTTCTCATCCATATCTGTTTACCAAGGCAAATATTACTTAACCAGAAGTCTTTTACATCTCTGGAAATTTTTTATCTCTTTACATTTGTTTTTATATATTCATGACTTATATCAAAGCACAATAACACAAACAGCATAGTAAATCAACAATAAAGTTAGATGGAGCCTAATCATAGAATCAGAACCGTTTGGGTTGGAAGGGACATTAGAGATAATTTAGTTCCAGCCCCCCTACCACTGGCAGGTACACCTTCCACTAGATCAGGTTGTTCAAAGTCCCGTCCAACCCTGCCTGGAATACCTCCAGGGATGGCACATGCACAAATTCACCTGACAACCTGTGCCAGTGTCTCAGCATCCTCACAATATCTTCTTCCTTATATCTAATCAAAGTCTACTTTCTCTTCATTTAAAACCATTATCCCTTGTCCTGTCACTACTTGCTCCTATACAAAGTCCCTAATCATCTCTAATAACTATTTCTGCTCACATGAAAAGAATCACACAGAAAGTGCAGCCTGCTCCCTGCCTCTACGTTTCCCAAGGACTCCACAGGTGCTCACCAGAAATGAGGTATGGGATAAACTGTTAAGCAGCAAGGTCCTAGATGCCTGCTGTCTTTAAAGTTTCGTGTCCTGGTCTCATTGATGGCTGGTGGTGCACCTTTCTGAGGACCAACATGCAATGCCTCTGCTATATTGGAGTGCTCATGTCTTTCATTCACTCAACAAGCTCATATGCATACATGAGGTCGTGAGGCTGCCTAGCTATGAGACACTTATAAGGTGCTCCTTAACAGGTCAGATGGCCTTCCTGTCAGAAATGGAGAGCCAGGGAAGATCACCTTTAACCTACGGAGCTAATGCTATGGTACCAGGAAGGCCTACCAATGTAGTGTAGTGTTACATGGCTTGAACACGCAGGCACGCGACACACCCCCAATGCAAAATTGACCACAAAATAAATTTTTTTGTTTGGTTGGTTGTTTTTTTTTTTTTTTTTTTTTTTTAACTACTCTCTGAAGTAGAAGTGGTTCTTCCTGAGTCCTTTTTCTAAATAAACATGGGTTTTTTTCTATTCAGTGTGTAGCGCATCTTGCTGCTGCTTGCAGATTTTTAGCGCTGTTGAACCGTGCCATCTGCTGGCTCTCCTGAGAAAGACAGACTGGTGGGAGTTCATACGATGCTCGTCCGGCGGAAAGAGACTTCCAGAGGCCCTGCTGCCCAAACTCCTGTGGGAAATAATGGCCCTGCATATGTCAGACTGAGTCTTGGCTATTTCTGGCAAAGAAGGTCCACCATGATTTTGGCCAAATTATTTCAATATCAACTCTTCTCACAGAGAAGTATTTTTGCCTTACATGCAGACAGAATTTCCTGAGACAACTTGTTTGTTGCTTCTTGCCCCATCACTAGGCATCTTTGTGAATCTTCTCTATGAATACCTTTCATTATTTGATATTTAGTATTTGATTAATTTAATATTTGAAGAATGTAACTAGTTCCCTCCCCTTTCCTTCCCTCTGTCTCAGGAGGCAGTGAGGTTGGCTATGCACTGTTTACACTTGTTAAATCTGACTTAGCTTGTCCCAGACACTTTCTTGCCCTCCACAAGTAAGCAAACAGCTTCCATTAGGACATGTTACATACTGTTCCAAGGGTGTGCTCACCAGTGTGCAGTTTCTTTTTGTGTGGTTCTTTGTTTTCACAGTTGGGAAAAGTGCTTCATCCTCTTCCTGTTGTCCACAACCTTCCTCTGGTTTCTGTGACCTTTCAGAAATGATAGAGTGGTGTTGCAATTACATCATCTAGCTCTCTTAGAACCCTCAAATACACCCCTCACAGGTCCACAGACCTTTTTAAATACATTTATCTCCAGTTTGCATAGATAGTCCCCAGTCAACTTAATACTATTGTTGGTGGTGTGCCATCTCAGCCTTGCTCTTTGGCACAGAGGAAATGCTGGTAGCTACATGCACACATAAGTCTGTTATGAAAGCTTTATTTAAAACCTGGGTAGAACAATGCCAAAGCATTTTGTGATTTGCTTAAATCTTTGGCTACTGAAATCAGGCATGTATGTGAAAACAAGCAATTCTCACTGACAACAAAACTAGCTTCCAACTTTGTGTAAAAGAAATTAAAGTGACCTGAAGGTGATTAAAAAAGCCTTATTTTTTTTTTATCTTTTTATATATTTTTTTAATTTCCATGGTCATTTGATACCTGACTGATACTTCGATTGCTTGGTAATAATAAGAAGATATTACACCATATCTGATACATAAAATATAAATTTATATAATTTATATTGTTAGCTTTGTTTGCCTAAGTAAGTGATAACTGCTCCAGAAATACCTGAAAAAAGATACCAGAAGAACCAAAAAGATACTTTATTAGGATAACGGTCTGTCCTTTTTATGTGTATTAAGTCCATACTTATTTTAGAGCAAACTCAGGTCACAAAACTAGTAGAGTAGCACTCATACAATAAGAGATCACTAGACTACTTCCTGAAACACTTTCTGACATAAGCAAAGAAAGTTCAAATATCCTCAGTACAAGCGCAACTGTTTAGGACACAAAACACACATTTAAAGCATGGAAAAGTAATCAAAGAACCCTAGAGCCTTTATGTCTCTTCAAACTATATGGAGCAAATGTTTACAGTTAATTCCATATGTTTTTTTATTTTATTCCAGAATGAAATTAGGTTTCACAATTGAAGCAATTGAGCTCCACCCAGCAAAGAGGGAGGATACCATACCCTGCAATTCTCTAGGTAGGCAGAATTATGCAGGCAGCACATGCCACCCTCTGCACTTTCTGCACTGCAGGATTATCCCTTCAGCACAACTGAGTGATTAGAGCAAGCACATTCTGACTCACTCAGAAGAGCCTGGTTACAGAGGAGGGGCAGCCTGGGTAGTGAAAATGCAGTGCAAAACAAGCACGTTTTATTCCTGAAAACTGTAACCTGATTTTAAAAAAAGTAAAAAATGACTCCAAAACCAAACCCCAAAATGTTCTGTGTTTCATTTGACGTAATTTCAGCTATTACAATTTCTTTTCCACAAGCAGACAAAGAAGAGTAAGCAGTGGATCTGCACAGGAATTAGTTTTGCTGTCAATATCTTTTTGAGTTTGAAATTGTTTTCTATCTATCTATCTTAAATTGTAAGTAGAAGTCAAAGTCTGGAAAATGTTTTTTTTGAACTTGAGCCAGAGCTCTCCAGTGATGAAGTGGCTTATATGAGCTGCAACATATGCAGCTGCTCTCTCAAAGGCTGAAAACACAGTATTCTGTTTCAGAGAAACCAATGGATGCAATAAACTTACAGGTTATTTTACATTTTTTCTTTTAACCTGTACCTTTAACCATCTATTGCACCCTTAGAAATAGGTCATGTGCTTGCCACAGATCCACAGACAACAAGGTAGAAGGTATACTACTAGGTCATAAGGCAATTGAGGATGTCATATACTATGCAAGGGCATATGCACAAACATCGTGTTCCTAAGTGGAACAGACTGTTATTTTCAGCTAATTGTTTCAGAAAGAAGAGTATGTGGGTTTGCCCATATTACAAAAAAAATATATATATATTACATTATATTAATATATATATTATATTATATTTTTGTTTAAGAAATACATTTAATAAATCTTGCAGGAGTTTAATATTTATTTCACATTTTGTATTTGATATATGTAATATTCTTGTATTTGTAATACCATTTATTAAAAAATAGGTGTTACAAGGTATGATTTATAGAAAATAAGGTTCTAATACTTAAATGAAATAATATATTGTGATAAATCCTTTTGTCTTTACTTGTTTCTTGGTGTGCACTCATGGCACAACTTTGTCAAACCCAGGGGTTGTTTTGTTAGTGCTTCTATAAGTAGTAATGGAAGTACTTTTTTCTAAGCCACACCAAGTATAGACTGAAGTAACACCATGTGACTTCAGCTGATATTCTCTGGGCTCTCAGTCATTACAGTGTTAGAGTCCTTATTACTAAAAGTCTGACTTTGCTGAAATGTTTTCAACTGATTGTGGTAGAATGTAGATCAAATCTTGTTTCTTTTATGTTCAAAGGTCTATCAGATATAGAAGATCAGAAACCTAATCTCACATGAACGATGTTATCAGTCCTGGCAGTTCAGGTAATTGCTCAGAGTAATTCAAGCAACAGTTATTTAAGAAATTTTGAAAAGATCACAGAGTGATAAGCCTGGAAAAAAAAAATCTACAAATAATGTTTTAAAATGTGGTAGCTAAAATTCGACCTCACTCATCCTTTCTCTTAGCCTCCAGAACCCCTTGTGAGCTCCACAGTGAAAATGGATGGGCCAGGGAACTACAGAGCAGTCAGCCTCACCTCTGTGCCTGGCAAAATCTTGGAGCAGATTCTCCTGGAAAGCATGCTGAG
>JAOEHY010014206.1:59081-86381 GCA_025447955.1 Psilopsiagon aurifrons | reverse complement strand
GAAGAAAATTTATGGAAAAATACAGAAACTATGAGGAAAGCACAGAAACTATGAGGAAAGCACAGGATCATAGAATCAGAGAATCATCGAATAGTTAGGGTCAGAAAGGACCTTAAGATCATCTAGTTCCAACCCCCCTTCCATGGGCAGAGATACACTGCATTAAACCATGTCACCCATGATGTACACTAAATTCAGTATTAATCTGATGCAACTTTACTTTCAACATCCTCTCATCATTTACTTAGAGACCACATAGAGTAAAAAAGCTGTATGCATTGCTTGGAAATTCCTTCCCAAGGATTAACCACTTCCTGGGAGGCATACTGCTCATTTCCAGTAAGGAGTGTATTTGTATTTATGAAAAAGGATCTCAAGGGCAGGACACAAGAGGAAAACTGGCAGCTGTTCTTATCCTGTAAGTGGCCTCCAAACTAGAAAACACATTCAAAGTAAGCAAACAAACCTGAGCATGCTCATCTTGCTGTTCTTAAAAATGAGCAGTGTGCACAGCTCTACAGTGACATCTGCTCTGTCCTTAATGAGTAATAACTGATAATGTCTCTTCCCCAAAACACACCACTGACATTGTCAACATAATCAGAAGTTATTCCAATAAGACAACCTGCATGTGGGTCAGGGCAATCCCAAGCCCGAATACAGTCTGGGGGATGAAGGGGTAGAAATCAGCTCTGTGGACTTGGGGGTGTTGGTCAATGAGAAAATGAACATGAGCCGGCTTCAGTGTGCACTCGCAGCCCAGAAAGCCAACCGTATCCTGGGTTGCAGAAGAAGGAGCATGACCAGCAGGTCGAGGGACGTGATCCTGCCTCTCTGCTCTGCTCTCGTGAGACCTCACTTGGAGTACTGTGTGCAGTTCAGGTATCCTCAACATAAAAGGTACATGGAGCTACTGGAACAAGTCCACAGGAGGCCACGAGGATGTTCAGAGGGCTGGAGCACCTCCAGTATGAAGACAGCCTGAAGACCTTAGAGTCGCTTCCAGTGCCTAAAGGGGGCCTACAGGAAATCTGGAGAGGAGCTTTTGAAAAGGGCATGTAGTGACAGGACAAGAGGGAATGGCTGTAAGCTGAAAGAGGGTAGATTTAGATTAGGTATTAGGAAGAAATTCTTTGCTGTGAGGGTGGTGAAACACTGGAACAGGTTGCCCAGAGAAGTTGCAGCTGTCCCATTCATGGCAGTGTTCAAGGCCAGGTTTGACAGGGTTCTGAGCAACCTGGTCTGGTAGGAGGTGTCCCTGTGCATGGCAATGGGCTGGAACCAGACGGTCTTTAAGGTCCCTTCCAACCCAAACCTTTCAATGGTTCTATGATATGTGCAGGCAATTAGTGATAATCACATTTCAAATAAGAAGTAAATCTACCACAAGAGTCAATATTCATCTAGACAATATGAATCTCTGTGTCATATTTAGACAGGTTTCTTTAATTAAACTGACATGGAAATTTGTTCGCATTTATGAAAGTATATCTCTTCCTCAGCCATCACAGGTTTAATTAGTTCTCTGAAACTCTCTCTCCTCTCTTCATTAAAAGCTTGTACAATTGAACCAAGTTCGGGTTTTTTGCAGGTTTGCAGGTATCATTATATGTGGGCTCACCCACATTTTGGATGACAGACAGAGAAAGAACTCATGCTTTAATAAGCTGTAGCGCTGAGCTTGATGTGAGCAGAGACAGATCCTGTCAGAGTATGATGTAACACTCAGCATTGCATGCAACAGTACACATCGACATTTAGACTTGTTTCTCCTTTTGAAAATCAGGTATAAAATTACATACAAAAATATGAAAGTATGTATGAAGAGATAATACTGCTGTTAAGATAGGTTTCTATAGCATATATAAAAAGGAGAAACTGAAATGGCTCTGCAACTGCACTTGCCTTTAGTTTCCATACTACAGTGCTTATCGTCAAGGAACTATCCCATAGCCAAATGAGAGCACAAATCCAACTGCCTAAATCTGAACATGCAGGACTTTCCCGCACAACTTCATTAAATTGAAAGAGTGAATAGTGCTGTATGAGGTAAAGATTGTTTCTGCAGGGATTTGATTTTCCTTTTAGAGTCTCTGAGATGTAGTGCTCTAGCTGAACTGATCTTACAGACTCAGCTCAGGCCGTCCTGAGCCTGGATGATTTAAAAAGGACTGTAATCCAGGATGAAATTGTGAGTCAGATCTAGGGCATCTGTGCCTGCATATTGTTACTGACTGTTGCATTGTCTACAAGCGTTGTTCACCTTCACTTTTCTTCCTGCATTCAGTTCTTGCACTGCCTCCAGCTTAGGCTTTACTTTTTCATTTGCCAGTCTCAAAGCTGACAACAAAAAGGAGGTAAGCATTATTAACAAGAGTTTGCTGAAATCTTGGTAGAGCTATTCAAGGCAATTTTCATGTGAGAGATGTGCTTAAGATAAGAACCTGCCATGTCAAAGAGCAAGCTTGTCTTTCTGCATCTGACACAAATCTCTCCCTTAACATTTTAATGAATGTCACTCCTCAGTCACCTCCTGGGAAAGGATCAGAGCCCAGCACAACTGTTTTTTTTAGGGAGTGCAGGAGAGAGCACATTTTGACCAAGTAATAGAGTTTTATTCAGTTCTGAAGATAAGTCTGGAGTGGTTCATGCCCTGAGTACATAATAGTCTCTGTCTTCAAATTTCCTGCTGGATTTCTCTCTATGCACAGACTTGCATCTATTTTCTTATAAGTGCCATTTCCTTTTCCTGTCCTTAAAAACCAGCTCTTGTGTGAACCAATGTCAAATTCCATCCACCCTCCATACCATGTGTCATGTTGCGCTTTTCTTAACCCAGCTGATGAAAGGCATTAGACACTGTTCACAGGTGACAGAGCCTCTTTTAAAGCCTCCTCAATTTAATTTTACTTGATAATTGGAATCAAAACTTGGATAAAATGCTAGCTAAGCTGAAAACGTTAATGTAGGGGGATATTCTTCTATTTGCTGAATTACTGTGGAGTTCATAACTGCGCAGCTAACCACAGACAGAAGAAAAGTACTGTTGACATCTCATATCGACAATACCCTCCTGAGCTTCTCTGCAGGAACCATCGGGATCTTCCAAACTGTCACCAGTCAGCAGAGGGCAACACAAGCACAAAAACACGGAGAAGCTTCGCAGACTCTTCACAGATGCGTAACCCAAACCCACACGTCCCTCTGCTAATCTGAGCAGGATCAGGCTTCAGTTTACTGCAGCCATGGATGAAACATTTTGTATAATTAAATCCACTTTTCTCCAAATACAGCTGATAAGCAGATGGAAAAAGAAAAGAAAAGGAAAAACCAACACCCTTCTCCCCCTGTCCCACTTTCCGGAATAAGTAAACCAAACACAGTTGTCAAGGTCCCAGTAGAATAAGTCAGAATTTCTATGTCATAAACCTGTAGCAACTGACTTCGACAAAACCTATAAGCTGGCTACGTACATTTTAAATGTGAATTCAGTACAGGAAAATGAGGTAGACTTTCCACTCTTGATGGCTACAGTACAAATATTGGACCAAACTAAGGGTTTATAATTCAGCACAATATGCCTTACATCTGCATGGTACCCTGGCATCGGAAGGGAAAGTGGCGTGGAGGACCTTAGTCCCACTCTGCATATGTTTTCTTTCCCACAGAGGAAGGACTTTGTGTCAGCTTGGGGCTCAGCTGAGAGCAGACACATCACAACCAGGATGCTCAGCAGAGCCACAACCCAGGCAAAAACAACAAATGGGGAACATAGCAGGACAGGGCATCCACTGGGAATTTCTGGCCTTTTTTAAAAGATACTCACTGCCTGTTTGCCAAGTGTCTGAGAATATGAAAATTGTATCAGCTTGGATCAAATGACATTTCTGCTCTTCCGACAATAACACAGAAGTAGATACATAGAGACACATTTAAGGCAGGAAAATTCCTTACTGCCCAGAACATCCTGCCAGCCATAATAACCTGCAAGGCAGGGACTGCCAGTACCACATGGGCTGTGCTTGTGTTCACCAGTGCTTCACCAATTTCTCTGATGACTCTTTAAACTCATTGAGACCTTTATCACCCTCCACCTCCCTGAACAAGTTCCACAGGGCCCACAGCATTTAAAGAGCCACCTTTGGTTTTGCCATGAAACCTCTTACCACTAGTTTCTTTCATGTGCTTGCCCTGGAAGAGATGGTGAAAACCATCCCCTGTTCTCCATTACCTTGGCCCTCAGAGGCTGCCTTCCTTTCTCCTCTGTCACCTCTTCTCCAGCTAGAACTGTACTTTTTATTTCTTGTAGAGGAGCAATTCCATTCCTTTGGACACCTTTGAAATCCCTGACCACTTCTGAAATTCTGCTTTGTACCTTTTCCAGTCCTAATCTAGCTCTTTTTAGAGGGAGCTGAATTTCCCACTTCCTTATTGGAGGGAATGACTGTGAACTGTACTAAAATAAATTGAAGATTACCAAGTTACAACACTATTGCAGCTGCCTGTCTGTCTTCGGACAATGCACCACAGATGTACAATAATTATTATACTCCTATAACTTAAACTTCGGTAGTCAAACGAAACTACTGACAATCACAGGATGACAAAAAAAACATTCCTCTTCTTCATTCCCACCCTAGGAGGAAAAGCCTCATAAATGATTATCTCATCGTCTCCTTCCCAACTCTGTTACACAGCAACCTGCATCTTATTCTGATGGCATCTGTTGTGATCTCATTCCCATAGGCAGACTGGCAATCTCAGGTTTCCAAACCATGCACAGCTTTGAATTCTGTCTTTTCAGCATATCAGATATAATGTGGTTGCTATGGAACTGAGTTTGCCTTTTGCTGTTAAAAGATGACAGGCTTTTAAATTTAGCAGCATGCTGCTCCGTGGCCAGGGCCTGGAAATGCCTCTAGCACCTGGCAGACCAAAGGTAGCTGCTGCTCCCCCTTCACGTTTTTATGACTCAATTTATATTTTTCATATGGGTTCTGACCAAACAACCACTCGCTGCTTTTATTTTTAATTGTCTTTATGCAACACAATCAGCCACTAAGGAACAGACTTTTCAATTTTTGGAATGGGAACAAGCACACATGCAAAATCTGTAGCTTTGGTCGTTACTCTTCTGCTCACTCTGGCTGCAAGCACTTATGCAAAGCCTATGGCAGGGTTGTAATGTCCCCCTGCACACTGAGGCACAGCAATCTGTTCTGAACAATGCCAATTTTTTTGCACCAGAGTAGGAGGGATACATGTTGTTGCAGGTGGATAGATACTCCACAAGTTGCTTTCTTAGATCAGTATTACCAGCTAGTATTATTTTGCACCCAGGAATGTGTACGAAGGTATTGCCAACACACGCATCATGTGGAGTCATGCGGGGGCTCACACGGCTTGCCAGAGCAAGTGCCGTGCTGTGAAACACAGACGCAAGGGTCCAGCCCCTGAGTGCCGGGAGGAAATGAAAGCTTCTCCTCCACTCACGGAAGGTGTCTATTCTTCTTGCAGATAAGGAGCAGCCCGCACAGGACCTGCAGCACAGCAGGGGTGCCTGCACCCCTCCTTGCAGAGCAGCGGCCGTGTCTGCGGGCAGGCACGCTGAGCTGGCCATGGCGCTCCCGGCACGCTGGCTGGACCTGACTGTGCGCTGCTCCACACGTACGAGGGGACCAGAGGAAGGATTTCCTCTGCTTTGCTTCCCTGCAGCACTTGCACGCAGCCCAAGGACAAACCACGAGCCTACAACTGCAAGATAACAGAGGAGTGTTTCAGCTTCCTGGATGCAACCTACATCACCCCAAAAAGAAAGCACTGACTTACAGCTGTGCACTTTAAAGCTCTATAAAATGTATGAATTGGCTGTATGTTTTCTTTTGCTGTCTCTATATGGTGGGAGAAGTTACTGCAGAAAAAGGCAGAAATTCTATAAATATGCTATGAAGAGGCTGGGAAAAAATAGCACAAGTCAGAAATTTATTTTTTTCCAACTGTTTGGTTATTGAACCCTGTCTCTGAGATCACACTGGATAGTTTCAAAACTAATTCACCAGTTGGCTGCCAGGAAAATACATAGCATCCCACTGGATCAAAGGAACAGGCAGCCTCATCAGAGAAAGACCAGACACAAGGGATTAACTTGTGCATGTCACTGGAAACCCACCTATGACATATAAAGAAAAAATGGAGGTTTTCAGGGGCATATGCTCAAATTTTACCATCTTCCAGGGTTGAAATATCAGACTCCAACCCAAACAGTGTAAAAGCACTGCAATTTTCAGCTAGAAAAGGCTGCCAGCTGATACGCAGCCACTTGACTATAGAGTACACTGATTTTTGTCCTAGGACAGGTAGGAAATAGTTAAAGTGACACTAGGTGCTTCTTTTTAAATACTTAAATAATCTTCATCTTACAAAACATGTTAAACCTGTTTGAGTCATCAACAAATAGGGAATCCAGGGTCAGGTGTTGTAATGCCTGCTCTCCTGCTGCCCAGGGACTGGGTGGATTTGGGAGAGCAGAGCAGAAGCATGTTCCCTGCTGCAGCAGAACCCTGAGCCCACAACACTGCAGGAGTCTGATACCTGGTCTCTGAAAGGCAATCTTACATTAATACTCATGAATCAGCAATCTTAAACCCAGGATCTCCTTAGATATCAAAAACTGTGAGAGTTTAAGAAACTCAGCAGAACATTTTGGGATTTGCTTGTTGCCGCCTAGGTAGGTCAGATGTACTGAGTAGGTCAGTCATTTCTGACTGAAATGTCAGAGTGAGATATTTCTCAATCCATTCCAGCAAACCCATACTGAAGAACAGAAATCCCTGTTCAGAAGGACTCAGGCAAATGCTGGAGTCAAAAGTACATTCAGTGTCTTCCCATCTCTGGGAAGATCTGCGGGGGAGGAAAAGGCTTTCCTGGGAAGGGAGGCAAGCAGTTACACATCTGTAGTTGCCGCAACAAGTTAGTCAGCCTGACAGGGAGCCAGGAAAGCCCCCAGTTCAGAAAAACAAGTAACCCATAGTGAGCCACCGTGTTGCTACAGGGCATGGCAAGCCTTTCCAGCAACCTGCTGGTACAGGAAGGTCCTTCTTCTCACCCTTTGGTTTGCTGTCAGTCTCAGGCTTTGGCCAATGAAATGCTGACAAAGGCACATTTTAAAATGTATGTATGCATTCTTATGCTTGGAAATATCCAAAATACTGGCTAATTAAGGTGAAAAACTAACATCCCTTGTGTGGCCTAAAAGTTTTTGTTTGTATGTGAGAACTGTTGTCAGCAGTGTCCTGGATGGTCTGTGCCTGTGCTCTCCCAGGACATAGAGTGGTCTTTGATTAGAAAAAAATTAAAGAACACTCTCCTATTGTGTCCCCGGGAGCTTTTTAATTGGGTTGTCTGCTCTCCCTGATACCCCCACTCCACAAAGGGAGGTGTCAGTTAAAGTGAGTGCTCTCAACATCACCAACAGTGTTTAGTTTTGCCCATCACCAACAGTGTTTAGTTTTGCCCAGCACAAGGACCTAGATACACCTGTGTGAACATGTAGAACCAACAGGGTGCGAAAAAAATGGGAAAGGCCCCAGCATCCACTTACTGTGTCCTGTTCCCTTCCCAATTAAGCACCAGTGGGCTTCTGCTGGCTAAAGTGTGGTTGAGGTATCAGCAGAGCAGGATACAGCAGTGGGAGGCAGTGTTGCATCACCTGCATCGAAGCTGCACTCTGTTTTCATAAGTCAAGGGAAAGTATCACTCTTAAAAGCAATTCAGAACAAGAGACTATATTCAATAGTCTTTATTTTGCCAGCGGGAGTTTTCAGTTATCCTACCCTACTTGAAACGTGTACCTTAATGCTTGAAAGTCATTTTGAAAAGGAGAATGTGTGTATCAAACTTTGTAACGTGCAGAATAAAGAGAGCTTGGGAATTGTTTTTTTTGCGAGAGATGATGCCATCCAGTTCATGGGGAACTGTTACTGTCAGGCATCTTCAGGGATGGAAATATCGTTGCTCTGGATTAGGCATATCCTATTGCTCCTGCTCGTAATCACATCAGTGTTGATGAACTGAAGGTTTATTTTACAGTGGAAAGCCAATTAATCCAACACCAGCCCTGTAGAAAGGAGTCTGCTGTAAATCAGTCGTCAGCACTCCCTTGATGATCAGTGGTGAACACTCACCGGTTTCGCTCTCTGTGGTAGCAGACCCTGTCCTGAGACATCCACACAGCTGCTGTCAGAGCAGCACTCAAAATCCGGCATTACTCATCTGGGGAGGCTGGAGCCAAAGCAGCTGAGCTTGGTGAGATATCTGGAACCGCTTCCTGAAAGTTTGACTAATTCCACTGATTTTTCCATTTATAACTGGTGATCCCAAATTCTGCTCTAAGGACATTAGGGTCATGCAGCTCACTGAGACACATCAGCTATATCTTGTTTTCCTGGAATTATTCAGCCTTTGTTTCTCTTGCAGTATCTACCCTGTGTACCAGGACTGACATGTCAGATAGAGGAACCCCAGAGCCAAAGCCAGGCATACTTGCTTTTTTGTGTTCTTCTTTAGGGTTTCAGAGCAGAGAAAGGAGCTACCAAAATGAGAATCCAGCCTTTGGCTCATCAAATATGAATAATTCACAAGTTATTGGGTTTTTTCTACAGTTTGGTTAATTTGTACTCATCTGATTAAAAATCACATTTTGCAAAAAGAAATCGCTTTAGCAACTTAATGCTAGACCATAAAATAGGATGTGTAATAATCCATCTAATCCTTTATTCAGCTGGAGGATAAAAATATCACAACAAAAAATAAAAAACACCGCAAAATGCATTGGTTTTATGCTTCATCTGCAGCACTGTTTGCTGGGCTTGTTTATCTGCAGGCTCTAGAACTACAGTTTCAACTTTCTTGCTTAAATAAGCTTCACTCCCTGGGAGCAGGCAGTGTTCCTCTGACCTATGAGTGCTCCACAGCAATTCTGAGCTGGGCTCTGCTCAGCGATGCTGACCCAGTTATTTGGTCTTCAAAACACCTCCTTCCAGGCTCTAGCTGCCCATGTGCACTCCCCAGTGCTGTTGGGCTACAGCTGCCTGCGACAGCTGAAGTGACTTCCTTAAGTCAATGCTCCAGAGCCCCGGACCAGTCAGGTGGCAGAAGATAAGACAACAAAAGCAGACCATGAACTCCTGGATGTGCCTGCTGACAACCATTTTTGCATGTCCAGCTCCGTCATAGCTGGGTAGTCAGGGTAGTGTTGACTCTAGGATGAACAGAGAGAAGAGATGACAGCAGTGTAGCCTATAACAAGGTGTAGTCTGCCTTATGAAAGGATCATCTCTGTTTGAACCTACAGCCAGATTATTTCTCCAGTTTTTCAAAGAATTATTTTGCACAGAGGTGAAATCCCTGACTCCTAAATACATCCCTTTCCCCTGTCACATGACCACAGTTGCTTTGCAACGTGGAAGACCATCTGAATTTCATAACCAATAATTTTGTCACTTATTAGCATAATGGTTCACATAAATAGACTGCTTGAATATAAATGCAACCATTGGCACCACTCTTCACCTTAAGTAGGCTTGATGGACAACATGCGTCTGCAGCAATCATCCACCATTTTCTCTCAGCCTTTACAAACCCTCTTTTCTCTGAGATAGGATCCTGCTGTAATTAGCAGCATACTGTCCCAGAGAAGTTGCCATGCCAAAAAGATCTGACCTCTGTTTTTAGACAACAGTTTAGGATTAATCAACAGTTTGGGATAAATCAACAGCCAGGTACTTTCCCAGTACAGATGACTGAAAATGAATGTCTGATAAGTATAACAAGAACGATTTATACCATTCACCTTCACAACTTTATGTAAGACCATTAGTAATGCACAGCATGAAAGGTGGGATTCTTACATATTACTTCTCCTTCTGCTCCTGGGCATGTATCATTCCATCTCCAGCCTTCAAACGCACATCTTCACAGATTTGTTGTATCAAATGTGCCTGTGTTCCATTAAATTACCAGCTGTAGGACCGAAAAGTGTGCTCTAGAGTGTCTGTCTGCCACTGGTCTCACATCCTTTCAATATGTGTATGAAGGAGGCAACAAGAATAGTGCCAGATGGCAATGGCAATGGAAATGATATGACGTATATATGTGATGCAATTTTCTTTTTTTTTTTTTTTCCTTGTGAATAAAGCATCTTGTGAAAAGAGGAATTAGAGGCAGTATTTATAACAGCCCTTCATAAACATCCCCAAATTCAAAGCAGAAGACAAAGGCATGAATCATATCACAGCAGGAGCTATAGCTGGGGAAGTGGCCTTTATGAAGATTGCTTCCGCAATTTGGGCTCCAGAATGAAAGAGAGCTGCTCTTAGGAGATCTGTAGGAAGTTGATAATGGCTTATTTAATTGTAGTATCACTAATAAAATCTGGGTTTTCATCAAGAACATTTCCTTAACTAAAAATGACATGATTCTTCAAGATGTAGTTTGATCCTGTTCATTTTGTCTATAAATGACATAAAGCCAAAAAAGCAGATTGGGACATTATAGTTTCCTTTAAAAGGAAACTCTTAGATTGTGGCTGCAGTCCACACCATACGAGAAGATAAAACCCACAGTAAGTGCACAAAAGTAAAATATTTACTCATAAAACAGGGAAAATTATTCTCTATCCACTATAAAGGAAATTAGACTATACTTCACTCTTTATGACTTGACAGCTTGTCAGTTGAGAAGAATTAAAGGCATTCTCCTCTTGAATGATTCTGCATCAGTTTTGAGCAGTTTTGTATTCTTAACCTAGAACAGCATTTGGACCCATTGAACTTGCATTATATTCCTTGTACCAGAAAAATATTACCACATTTGTACTATTCATGGGAAAAGCCTGAAATAGGAAGGATGTCATCTAAAGCAACCTCTCATATCTACGCTAAAAAGTATAAGGCCCTTTAGATTCACAGCACTGATGAACACCAACGCTTCAAATCAAATGGATCTATACATACCATTCACTTTCAAATGTATCTGACTTCAGACATCCACAACCCAATATGGTAGATAGAAATAAAGCTTATTCCTAAAATTCAAATATAAAGTATTAACCTACCTGTTTTATCCACTATTAAACAGCAAAAGTTTGTTAAAGATGATAGCAGATTTCAGATGATTCAGTAATACCAGCTCTGATTTTTACCTACATTTTTCCTTCTGAAAGCAGACAGGGATTTTTGGGAAACAGATAGTTGGAAGCATTAATGAGTAGTCCATATTGCTGCATCCAGACAACTGATGAATACGTTCCCTGGTACACCTACAACAAAAGAACAAAGGCAGTGGCTCCTGTAAATCACATGGAGATGCTGGGCTCTAATGGCAAACTAATAGCCAATGACTCAGTGCTGACAATATCATGATTATCACTGTACTTGTGACTATGGATTTGTGCCCTGTTTTGTGTGCCTTGCATTGGCATAGTTTGGAGTTTCCTTACCTTTGTACCATTCATCCCCATGCCTAGCCTGCAGCTAGATCCAGGAGATGCACAGAGAAAATGCGTGGACCTGAAGGTGAAGAAACTCCTCTTCCTGCACACAGACATTTTGGCGCAACCCACCTCATCTTGCTTAAGATGCTCAGTAGCTGGACATCACTTCATAGCATTTACCACAAAAGAAGTGCTGAAGGTCACAAAAAGGCAAAGTTAGTGAGGAATCCTGCACAGTAACACAGCCCTAGTGGCTAAGCATCAGGAAAGCAAGAAAGAATACAGTGAGATGCTAATAGGAATATATGGCTTCCAGCTTGCTAAGGCTGCAGACAAGCAGTGAGAAGATAAGGCTGGAGCATTCATTTGCACTTTCCCATCAAGCCAAAGAACCACAAAATGATAGCTGACAACAGCTTGAAGGAAAATACAGATAAAAGCAGGGTTTTCTCAACCAAAGGTTCAAAGCATGA
Organism: Psilopsiagon aurifrons; assembly: GCA_025447955.1. Classification (NCBI taxonomy): domain Eukaryota; kingdom Metazoa; phylum Chordata; class Aves; order Psittaciformes; family Psittacidae; genus Psilopsiagon; species Psilopsiagon aurifrons. Next base: position 74,417 of record JAOEHY010014206.1, on the reverse strand, counting down.
AAAGGCAAAAAATTGTCAGAGCTGTCAACTTGCAAGCATTATCAGGCTGCCTGCAGATGACTCCAGACAATAAAAGCCAAAAGGGGATAGGCAAGATAGGATATTATGACTGATAGCTGCAAAACCAAATATTGCTAGCTACCACCATCCCAGGCAGCTACTCATGGCATGTCTGAAACAATATCCAGTGCTCCCTAACAGCCATTTTGCAGGTTGTAGGATGTGGCACAGCATTCAGGAAAGTTCATTAGCATGAAAATGAGGGTAGGAGGGAGGAAGATTTACTGTGCAGTCATGGCTGAAAGCTAAGTGCTGTTATTGCTTCTACGCAAATTGGAGCAAATTTGATCACATTCTACATTGTACACATTTTCATCAGCAGGGGAAAATGAGGAAGTCAAAGTACAATCATAAAATAAAGACTGCCTAATAGTTTTTGCTACCTGAAGAAATTGTCAGTGTTCAGGAAAAGAAAAATGGCTTTGGGGAGTAATTATTACCTTGATTTCAGTTTTGTTGTGTAGCTGGTGGGACTCAGCAGCTGAGACAAGCTTGCTCTGATAATGCTGGCAGTGTCACAACACTCTGAGGATGACATCTTATTTTCTTATGACTTCTTAAAATACAGAGGACTGTCTAACTGATGCCATCTCACAAGAGTCAGCAATGAGGAAGCTGAAGCCATTAATATGACAACGCTGCAGCTGCATCCATCAGATGTGTTCCCAAGGGATGATAAAGCATCCATTACTTTTCACCTTTCTGAAGTAACTGCAATTATTTTCTACCTGCAACCTCATTATCCTGCCAAGGTATTTCTACATCATGACCATTACTGAAGGGGTATGCATATCATACCACCAAGTAGCAAATTGACACTCATTTTGCCTGCTTAAAATCCTTTATCACTATAGAGCACATTAATGTATTCAAAGAGCTATATGCTATTATATGTTATGTATATATGCATGTATGTATGTACATAAAACATATGCTATGTGTTGTATGTATATATGTGTCCTAATCTACAACCATTTCATTTCTTTGAGTATGTGCAGCATTGATACAGTTGTTGGACGGGCATGATTGCTAACTGCCCTAAAATACCACAAAGTCCCTTTTTTTGGCATAAGACAGATAAAACTACAATTCCCACCTTGCTCGCTCTTTTTTCTATTGCAAATTCATCTTTGAGGAGAATGTTCAATGCATTTTAACAAATTTGCTGCTCAAAAATAATGTTGCTATTTAACAGCCTGGAGATTTTCCATCATTCAGTGGAGGACTGGTGTGTGTTTTTCTGTTGCTGCCTGGAGATGGTCGGGGATAGCTGGGGTGTAGAAACTGCCGTGGCAGAAGTGGTACCTGCTCAGTACCTGATGCCCTATGCCTGCGTTAACAAGGTGAGTGGCGTTGTGGTAGAAATGTTCTGATTTCTACATGGTTTTCTTTGCTTTACTGTTATTGTATCTGCTTTAAGTGGGGAGAGAAAAATCTGACTTTCACACCAAGTGGAATCCTCTTGCCCCCCTAAACTGTTATTAAGTGGCATGTATGTGCTTTAAACTCCTAATTACAAATATGAAGTGGTACTCAAGTATTAAGCAAAATTTATCTTCCGGCATCTCTTTTAATTTTTTTTCAGAAAGAAATCTTCACATAACATTTAGGTAAATGAGGTATTTATAGACAGTTGTTTTCAGCAGAGTGAATCTATAGTGTCCCATAAAAAGGGGGAACAAATAAAATTTAAGAATAATTTTATAGCATTGCTATAAGGTTTAATAAAAAGACATCATTTGAGGAGAGGAGAGAAAGGAAAGGAAAGATAAGAGAGGAAAGATAGGAGGGGAGAGGCTTTGGGCCATGCTTTACTGGTGAGCAGCTGCTTAATAAAATTGGATTTCCTTTTCTAGATCCCTGCTAGGCAGGACTCTGCTACACAAGCAAATAAGACCTGCCACTTACTATGTCACTGTGTGGAGATGCAGGAGGGCAGGTCTGCCTGGGACAATGGGGTTTTGCCCACCTGCATGAGGTTCCACTAGTTTAGCCCCTGACGGTGGCAAGTGGTGACACTTGGGGCTGTGCTTTCCTTCTGTTATTCCCAAGGAAGTACAGGTTTCACTGTGGTTAGAGCCCACTGCAGCCTTTTAGCCTTTCACAAGTATCAACCAAATGTATGTGGGCTTCTTTTTGTGCCCCTTGGTACACCCCAACATCCCCTGGTATACAGCACTATCTGCTGGATACTGCACCAGTAACTTAAACTGTCGAGTTTGAAAGAAACATCAGCAGAAGAACCTCTATCTCCATGGTTTCTTCTTCAGTTTGCTGGATTTGTCTTCAGTGTTCTGACCTTAACTGCACCCTCTTAAAATCTGCTTCTTTCAACAGATCTGGCTGCTGAAATTGATATAACAAATCGAGATATTTTGCAACTTTGCTCACCTCTGTGTGAGAGTGTGATTCTTTAATTTTCATTACAAATTTCTATCATAGGATTTCACACTACTTGTTTCTGAAATTGGGCTGAATTTGCTACTAGCTTTGGAAAAAAAAACACTCTTCAAATGTTGAGAATGATATTATTCTCTCTTCATACCGTGCTCCCTGAACCCTGGACCCATTTCCTCAGTTGTGAAGTTAGTATAATAGGTTTCTAAGAGTCTGACATGATGTCAGAAAAAGAGGATTAAATGTTTTATGCTGAGGTCAGCATGAATGAATTGGACCTAGGCTGAAAAATTGCCCTGGGATGGAAAATTAAACCAGTCTTCAACCAGTAATTTCAGGATGCTTACTTATTTAAAAAAAATGTATTTTGCTTCTCCCAACTGAAGTATGCTCAAGGCTATTTTAGTAGCTTTTCAAAGACAGGTAGATCATACCAACCTTACTAAGAATGAAAACTCAAATGTAGAGCAAATTAATTAAAATACTGGTAACAAATTCTCTTCAGAAAAAGCAGAAAATTCATTTAGCAATTACAGTGGCAAGTAATACTGTCAGTCCAGTGGACATGCACTAACAAATATGACTTATGCCCCATTTTCCTTACTGTGCATTTGTCTGCCTGCAGTGGAATGACCAATATTTGTCAGCTGCCTCTTCTGACCAGTCTTTGTGTCCCCATTAGCTATGGGAGGTTGTGATCTCTCAGCAGAATATTCTATTTCTCATAATAAATAAAAATATTTCAAAGATTTCAGGTTGGACATTTATTGCAATCATTATAATCAAGTCTGTACTGTTTCATCCCCAGAACTTTTCTGCTTATGAACTTCACTTGCAGACTGCATATGAGGATGAGGTTAATGTCACATCACCACAATCATACTGAAGCATCGGGAAAACTGAGACCTGGCTCAGCTTATCATAGCCACCAAGAAGTTGTGGGTTTAATTCGCATGGGAAAGCAGTAGAGTTGCCTCTCTTTTTTTGTTCCTCACAAGCAGTACAGAGAGAATTGTGATGGCAACAACTCATTGATACGGGCTGGACCCCTGTTCCAGGTGTCCCAATGAAGGGAGGCAGCATGCCCAGGTTGAGCCTCCTTGAGCTCAGCTTCTTGGCTCTGCCACTGTGTCTCTGAGATATGGACTGCCAGATCATGTCACAGGACAAACTTGATCCAGATTAGCTGTAAGCATTATAGTCACATTTAAATGAAATTAAATCAAAGTAGGGTTTCCTTAGATTCAACTTTTCATACTGGTTTTACATGGCAAAGGAAAGTAGGCTGTGGCTGTCATGCAGGCAAAACATTGGGGTGGTTTGGTCAGACACTATCTGACCTGTGGTAAATCTTATCAGTGTAAAGTAGCATTAATAATCTGGATCCAGGATAAGGAAGGGATGCTAAAATTGGATTTCCTGTTTTACTAACTCAAGGCTTCAGGACAATAACACCACTAATCAGAAGTATTACTCCTGATCACAGATTAAAAAGACATAGCTGAGTGTGAAGATGAAAGGTCATAAAATAATCTCTCCTTGATTGCCACAGTAAATCAGTAAAGATCTTTTAAAGAATTATATTCATTGTTGATACCTTCTGCGCAATAAGTCAGGTCAAAGAAACACAAGGCCCTGTCACCCTCACCCTAGTCCAAGTTTACAGTGTGGGTTGTAGACCTTCCAAGGTTTGCACCTCCTGCACAGGCAAAGCTTTCCTGGAGCCCAAGAGGAGTGCCAAGCCCTCAAGAAACAGAGAGCAGGCACAAAGTGGGGGGCCTTCTCTCAGTTCTTATTCAATCACTTAAAGACTAAACATAAGCTGCAGTCAGGAAATACACAACAGAAAAGACAAACTTCAAGCTGTGATGCTTCTGAATGAGTGTGTCCCCATTTTCCTCTTAAAGCATTTTCATTTTTTTCTGTAAAACAACAGTAGTGTACTTAGTAATGTCATAGCCCAATCCTCAGAGGGTTTTACATATAGAAAGACCGGGAAAAAGAGGATATTTCAAGTACTCACTGTCTCATATGTCTGACTTTTCCTGATGTGAACATTATTCACTCTTTAATACAGTATGTGAGATTGCAAATAGATTTCATGATTCTCTTTGAATTATTGAAGACATTTAGTAATGTCTTTACCAATGTCTTCCTGTTTCAAAAATAACAGAAATGTTGAGGTTTAAAGAGGAACTTTTCCTGTGTTGTCCTGGAGAATGAATACAAGTTCATGTTCAAAATGTCATTCTTGTAAATGAATTTTTCTCAAAGTAGAAAAACAGTTTATTTGATTTTAAAAAGAAAAAAAGAGCATTAGAAAGTATAACCACTTCAACACAGAGACTGGAGTGACAATCGTGAAGCATCCAGATGCAGTGAAAAGCAAAAGCAAAAGCAAAGGTAAAAGGCACTGTTTGGTTTCATGCAGAACAGCCAGTTCTGCTGGTGACAGCTCATCTTCTTGGTTTCCAGCTCATTTTCATGCTTCCCGGCTTCATATGCCTGATACATCCGCAAAACAGCTGGATATGATTATGGAAGGGAGCCCAGCTGCTTCTCTGAGCTGTCAATGCTGAGGAATAATATATGCAAAAACCAGTGGGTATTCCCAGGCTGCAGGCACGCTGAGAGACAGGAGCTACCTGGGCCAGCACAAGGTTTTAGCCAGGTCAGAGTAGAAGGCACGTAGAAAACTGGGCAGAAAATAAACCAAAGGAGGGCATAGAGTAGCAGGGAGCTGGGAGCAGCAAGGAAGAAAAGCACCAAGACCTAGTCAACAAGAATGAGAATCAGCAGCAGACAGCAGACAACTGTGAAGAAAAGATGAAAAAACCACCTTCAAGTGCCAGACTGTATTTTTTTCTGTTTACCAAATAAAAATGGCAGTCAAGGCCCTAATTGCTTTACTAGCAAGTCTTTCCCACATTAAGCAGTTTTAGCAGCCATGGGCATGTCTCACAAACAGTCAGGAAGAGCGGACAGCATAGTTATGCAGAAGAGGTTTTACTGTCTGTAAAACACATTGTCACCATCAGCAGCATTTTGCAAAAACACTTGATAACTGTTTTCAGTTTCCCCATCCCAAATCTCATGTTAAAAATAGCCAGAAGGCAAAATTTGCTGCCCACAGTGAGACAAGCTTAATGCTCAGCAACTTCTGATCAGGTTCAGAAAGTTACTAGCAGATCTATCTGAAAAATATTTATACCTTCTAATAGAAAGATATAATACACCCAGGCCCACACAGAGAACTGAAAGGAAGGCTGTTTGTAAGTAACTGTAGATGTTATAACCCAAAGTGTGCATCTTCATGCAACCATATTTGAGTGTCTTCATTAATTTGTGTATCCCATTTTATGTTCCCAGTTTTTTTGAAATCTTCTCAAAATGCTACCCCTATTCTTCTATCAGAACCCAAGTCCTACTAAAATAAGCACGGCCCTAATGAGTAGACAGAAGCCCATCTAGCTCAGATTCCTCTCTGAGAATGGCAAATAACAGATGCTCAGGAAACAGGATGAAGAACAAGCAAACATGGTGACTGTTCTCAGTGTACCTTCCCTGCTTCCAGGAATCAGCAGTTTAGGAACTTTTTGAACCAGGAACTTCATCTGTCACAGTAAGGTTGTCAGGTTTAATAGGTCACTGAAGGACTTGTTTAAGGTGCTTAAACTGAGACTTCATGCTTCTTATTAAATCAGATAAAATGAATGCTTCCCTGTTAAACATGGCCCAGTTTCCAAAGGAATGGAGCTGTTTTATTATTAACTTTCGCTGTAGGAATAGTAAATAACATTCAGTACTATTCTAGAAGAGATGCATGTATTGAGAGATCTAAAGCTGTATCCAAGTGTCATATTCTTCTCAACAATATTGCCCCATCTTCCCGTATAAGAAATCTTGCAAGGAACTTGTCTGAAAACAGTGTATGAAAAAACTGCTTCAAGCATAATGATAATCTGAAGATCACAGCGAGTTTGCTGCTGCTGTTAAATGGTACCTAGGAGACCATCAGCATATGCACTGTCCCCACAACTATTTTAAATAAAAAGACAACTGTAACTGGCATAAATACCCAGTGCATATTTATGTGCAAATACACTGTGGAATCATGCTGAGGAAGGAGATATTTCAGTTAAGGAAGTAACAGGGCACAGTGAACACTGCTTTGTAGACCTTTCTGAACAGATCTGGAGAGATGTTTGGAAAATGATAAAAATGTTGTATTTTTGTATTTTCTGATGGATAGGAATAAGGGCTGATAATTGTGTCCCCTGCTCCTTTGAATGTAAAGAGCTATTTTGGTGGTCCATTGGTGAGGAAAAGTGGCATTAGAACCTAAGCCAAATGAAGGCAGGGGGAATACTGCTTCCACTGAAATCTTTCACAGGTTCTCCCTGTGATACCAGTTGGGGTTTTTTCACCTAAAAATCTTAAACTGGAAAGAACACTTGAGATCAGCTATGCCCCTCTGGCGTACAGGCACAGTCCCACTCACCCTAACTCAACCTCCTTCAAGTGATGGAGCCATTGTCACCTGGCTCAGAGTTCAGTGATGCTGTGCTGCTCACCACCAATCTGTGCATCTGCCTGATGCACAGCCCCCTGAAAAAACTGCAGCAAATCTCCTACTGGCTTTTGAAGACGAGAACAACTCATCTTCTCTCACCACCAGGACGGTACACACTTACATACTTGTACCCTAAATACACTGCATTCTTCTTACTGGTCTTGTCAAAGCTCCCCAAAACACAGCTGCTTTTCTTGAGTGTGATGGTAGATGAAAAGTCGTTATCTCTGAAAAAGGAATGTAGGTGGCCAGTCCACCAACTTACTAGAGTGAAAAGCACTTTTCTTTAGCAAGCTGGAAAAGCACTTTTCTTTAACAAAATTTTAAGAGCATGTGAAATTTAACAGCCTCCTGCAATAGAACAACATGTGACTCAAACACAGCCACCCCAGCCCTGCCTCAGTTGCTTACTTTCAGTTCCTCATTTTAGGGAGTTGTTTACATAAAATAAAAACATTTTTAAAAGGAAATAATCCTAAAGTTTCAGATTAAAAGATTCTTCTATGCAGAAGCCGCCTTTGTTCACTTCGGCAAGTGTGTGAAATGTAATACAGACCAGAAAGACAAGCACTTTGCTGACTCATGGCAACCAGGGATATCTCCAGCCTGCTGCTGATCGTCCCCACCCAGTAGGCAGCTTTGCAGGGAGAGGACAGAGAGCAACAGGCAGGACAGCATTAGCAGTAGTTGATTTTCAAAGCAGTTTTGCAAAGTGAGATTAAGGTGCTAAATTGGAGTTGTAAAACAGCTCAGTAGAAATTCTGTCTTGAAACAATGCAGTAAGACTCATCACCTATCTACAGTGAAATACTATCATGTCTAGTACATAAATGTAAATGAAAGCAAAACAGGAAGAAAAACAAGAACTTAACAGCTGATAAAATAAATTTCACATCCTCAAGAACCCTGAAAGCCAGCCACAGCAGGTCTAAAAGCTCCTGGTTGCTATATTTTGAACTGGACAAAACTGCAACAAGCTGCCTGTATGAGCTGCACCTGAAGCCAGTGTGGAGGGAGCTGCAAATTCTACTCCACTGAATCATCTAGGCTGAAATCTACAGGATGAAGGGCATTCAACAGAACTGTCTAAATCTGAGATATAAAACAATTGGAGATGAGTAATGCAAACTTGCAAATACGTGAGTATGAGAGGGAAGTAACTGAAAAGAAAAAAATACAGAATAAACCACACAATTTGGAAATGGCTGCTGTCATGGTGCATGCAAGAGAGGCCAGAGAGAACATAGGTTCTGTTAAGATTATCCTGTTAGATAATCCTGCTAAGATTATCTGTTAAGATTATTCTGTTAAGATACATCCTGATGCCTTAACGTGTCTGAGGTCTCCTACAAGCATAAATTTTCAACACAACACTTAACAGTAATAAGTACCACATGGTATGGAGACTACGGTCAGCACTTCTGCTCATGCTGAGAGTGGTTCAAAACAACACTCCGTGTTCAGCTACACCGGGTTGGTGGATGTCCTTGCCCATACCTTTCAAACACCTTCTTCCCTACAAGCTGAATTCAGTCACATTGTTTCAAATATTCTGGATGGCAAAACAAAACAAAAAAAAAGATATTATTTATGATTATCTGTGTCTTTCAGTTACCTTGTGGGGCTAGAGACCAAATGCTATGCAGCTTGGATGGCGCCAACTGGAGGGCACGGTGGTGAAGGTGGGAGCTGAGACAAGGAGGCCTCTCTGAGTTACTTGAGCTGCAGGTCAGCCACCACTTGCTGAGGCAGGTGCCTTTAGCTGTGTAAATAGTCAAAGATCAGAGATGCCATTTTAGGCCCTGAAAATCAGTGATAATCTGCAGCAAATGGAAATTAGTGATACGAACCCTGTACAGGTTTCCTCTGGGTTGGGTGATGGTTGACAGTCTCTCCTTGCCTCTTTTACAAAAAAGAGGCATTTAAAATTGTGTGGAGGGTTTTGTTTCACAAGTTTTCATTTATCACTTTTTCTTTCAGTCTCATATTTTAATCTTCATTACTACTGTCTGTTGTCAGGGTTTGCATCCAAGCTTCAGTAATCAACTCAGTTATAACAAAACCAAACCAACCAGTTGCAACTAAACCCAGGCATGCCCCTGGGGAACTACAAAATTTCTCTCTTTTTCCCTTCCCCCACAGTACCATTTGGAGAACTTCCTTCACTTATCTCCATTTGCCATGCTCATGGGCAAGACTCTGGGTACACTTGATTTCTGCAGAACTGCATTTTGTACAAAATCAGCTCTCTGCAGAAAGTGTGCTTCTCTCTTCCTTCTTCAGGTTTCTTTTTTTGTGTTCACCACTGTTATGAAGATAGCCTCGAAAACATGAGTTGAATCAGTAGATATGGCACTTCCTGATGTTATATTGTTATGCACAAATAATTTGTAGAGGGCCAAGTTTTTCCATGATCTTGGTAGATTATTAACTTGGAAAATTAATATCACCTCAATTTTAAAAAGTACTTAACTTCTTAGAAGGCAATTAAAATCGTGGTTTACATGACAATACTATTGTGCTACTTTTTCAGCAAAGAAATATGACTATCCAGATCTCCAAAATGTCCCCAACTTCATCTTCATCAAAATAATTTCCTAGAAAAAATGTTTTTAGTATCAATGATTTCAGAGGGCGGTGTTTGTATTTATATACATTTATATGAAATTTAAAATTGATTTTTTTTTCAGCAACAAAGTTTTCTGAGAATGCAATAAGCAATCACTGAATGCCAGTATCTTGCCACATAATTCATGCATAATTCCTGGAAGTGCAGGAGGTTTTGGCTGAAGATTTCTATCACTGAAGGTAGTATGTCTTTGCCTTTTGACCAGGGCTGGTGAGATCTCTCAAAAGTCTCCTAATGTTCTGAACTTCAAACTTCATTTTATGTCTTCTTTTTCTCATGTCCTGACACATAAGCAACATACTACATTCAAAGATAAGTAATCTGTTTGGGTTTTAAGGTTCTTTTGGTTGGACTTTAGCAAGTGCTCACCAAAAGCTTGACCTCTACAAGGAATACATTCACACCTTCAATTCTTCACACACTGAGGATGTTAATAAATATGGCAAACTGTGAAGCTGAAACCACCACCTGCCTGTGACTTTTGTGAAGTCTGTTCACCAGCATGTCGCTCAGATTTGGGATAATGTGAATATTGGTGATAGGGATAGCTAGTTTGCCATGTATTCTGTATCTTGGAAATGCTTTGATTCAAAGGATAAGCATCACCCAGCTAAGTCTGATCTTAAAAGTTCAGTCACATCTACTGCTTTTAGTCCCCCTTGTAGGGGCAGACTGAGAACAAGGGAGGGCCAAGTCTGTTCCAGTGCACTTGCATGGGGGGTGCATGTTAGCACTGTAAGATACTTGCAAGCAGGCTCCAAGCTGTTGGTCAAAGGTAATCAGGTGCTCAGAGGGGCCAGCTCATGCTGCAGCCTTGCCTTCAGCATTGCTAAGGCCACAGCTTTGCTGGAGCAATTTGGCTCTGCAAACCCAAGCACAAGTTACTGAAAGTAAGAAGGACAGAAGCAGAGGCTGCCCCCACCCCCGTCCCCAAGCACAAAGCAAGAGCTCTGTTAGCATTGCAAAGGCTGTTCTGAAGCAACTGTCAGGTAAAGCAAGTTTTGCTCCACAACCTAGGCTGTACTCAGAGGCCTGTGTTCACAAGTGATGTGCTCCTCAGAACATCAGGTTCTAGCAGAAAACCTAAGGACAGTATCCTTCTGTGGAACAACAGAAAGTTCTCACAGGCTTAAAATCCTTTCTTCACCACATCCAAATAAATGCTAACATCTGGCTGAGTGACCTGAACCACCCTGCTTGTCTAGCAGCCCATTTGTGTGTGCAGCCCTCACATGACCACTTTTGCTTTACCTTGTGGCAGACAAAATATTGTCACAGAGTGAATCAGACTTTGGACCTGGATAGGTCGAGGGGGACAGTACTCCACAGTTGATCTCAGGGCAGGGTGGAGCTTTCTTTTGAATCACTCTCTGTGTGCCTCTGTGAGCAAGCCTACATGCCAGACCAAACCAGCTCACCATCTGGAGTAAATTATCAAGGCCATTGAGCTTGTACATTGGGTCAATCCTATGCTAAAAGATGCATGACAGGCCAGTGTTGTCCCTAAGTTTGGAGCTGAATGACATATCACATGACAGTGAAACAAATTAAAGCTTTACTCAAGATCATATGACCCATGTTACAGTTAATCTGGCTTCAAATCTATTTACGAAGGAACTGAATATTCGTGAAGTTATTAAACTGCACTTTTTGTTTTAAGAAAAAACTAAATATCAGGGAACCTCTAAGTTTTGATATCCTTCTAGCAAACATGATTTTTTTGCAAGATTTATAATTGAAAAACAGTATTTAAGACTGAGAGATCCTTTGGGACTCTCCAACTATGTCAGCTCTCATTGTACCACGCCTATGAGGAGGACAGAATCATTACTCAGTGTCTTGAGGTGACAGTGCACCAAAGAGAGCAGTGGTACTGTGAACACCCCACCCCAAAGCAGAGAGAAATCAGTGTCTGTAACCCAACAAGCAGCCACCATCAGTGACCTGACAAGTCTTCTGTAGTTTGTACAACAAAATACATCCTGAAGCTTTACAGCTCCCGTGCCAGGGTGCTCTCTCTCCATTGCATACATCAGGGTGTACAGAGGTCATAAACAGCATGACTGTGGATCTGCACCAGCATGACCTTTCCCGTAGAGCCGAAGCATGTGCCACGGCAGCTGCTCCACACAGAAACACACACCACACTTCTCCCTGCTCACAACAAAGTTAGGCTCAGAGAGAATGAGATGTTGTAATCAGAGTCCAATTAGAGGCTAACAAATGTTGCTTATGCACAGCCCGAAAAGAGGAGAGCATATGGAAACGGAGCGTCTACAATAAACCCTCTAAATCATGCCAGGTGAGAGCGAGCAAACGCGGCAGCATGGAGTAGACGCAGCCCACAGCTTCCTCCTCGGCCAGAAGAGGGCCGCGTTGGCCCCCAGAAGGCTGCTCCCACCCCTCGGGCTGACTTGTCCCTGTGCCCCGGGCGGCTGACCCCACCGGGCCAAGCCGAGGGGCAGCTGAGGCAGCGCCGGGCCCGCCAGCACGGTGTGAAATGAGGGCACGGGCGCTGCTGATGAGAAAGATCCTCGTTGCGTAAGTGGCTAAAACAAAGTCCGGCGCGGCAGCAGCGCGTGGGCTGACATCACCGAACTGCTGAGCCAGCGCGGCTTCCAGCAGCAGCCCCACGCCTCCTATCATGGGTACAAACACCCTCGTCCTCCTCCCCTCGGGTGAGGGCTGCCCGGGAGCCGCCACCAGGCCGAGGCTTCCCTCCGCGGCTCGCCCGGGCCCGCCCGCAGCAGCGCCCGGCCTGCAGGCCGCACGGGGCTGAGGGGCACCGCGGCGCGGTAGCAACGCCCGGCTTCGTCCTCCCGGCGACCGCGGGGGGCAGTGACGGGGCGCGGGGGACGCGGCTGCCGTCCTCGTCCCGCCTCTCGGTGTCACGCACCCCGGGCACGGCTTGACCTCCTCCCACCGTCAGTGTGGTGTGGGGCGGAGGCGGGCGGCAGTGCCGGTCAGGTGCGCTGTCTCGTTGATGGGGTCTCCGGCCGGGTAGAGGCTGTCAACGCAGCGTGCCGGAGGGTCGGGTGTGCTTCCACGTCCTGGGAGTAATTGCGTTTTGTTTTCTGATACCCAGGATTAAACACCTGGCCCAGAAATGAGGAAGGTTTTGTTTGTGGAGCCTGTCATCTTCATCTATGTGTTTGCCTTTTCCCTGACGAGCCCGCTGGGGCAGCAGTTCATCTACAGGCAGCTCTGGGAGGAAGAGTACAATTCCACTTTTGTAAACAAGAGCAGTATCAGTCACTGCGAGCAGAATAAAAGTAGCCCGGCTTATATCAAGCAGAAGGTAAGAGGGGTGAAATAAGTAACAGTTGTAAATAAACTTACAGCTAGGACGTGCTGTCTTACCTCCTTTTATATTCTCTTACCTAACCTTTTATATACCAGAGAGCAGTGTTTTTGTAACCTGCTGTCACTACTGTCTCATTGCTCTTGTATTGCTATGTAGGTAGTTGAGTGCTTTAAAGGCAATAATTTGTCTCCAGGCAGATACTGATATAAATTTGTAGGAGTTGAAAATCATCTTAGAGGTCTGGGCCCAAACTGGCATTGGGCTGACATTACAGTTGGTACAGATGGGGGCTATGCATGTGTTCATGAGCCATCAGTCTGTCTTTTGTGACTTCTACGCTCTTCGTGACTATGTAAAGTTTAGCAAACACTCTGTAATTTTCAGGAATGAGATCTTGTTTAGAATATATTTATTTCAGATTATTTATGAGGATGAGGAAAGGGAGAGATTATTTAAAAAACAAAACAAAACAATTTTAAAATGTGGAAAAAAGTTTAACAGATCTTTGGACAAATACAGTTGGTGGTTTGCCATTCAGAGTGATAGTCTGCCTTGTTGAAATGCAAAGACATCAAGGTGACAGCACTTAGAATCATAGAATAGTTAGGGTTGGAAAGCACCTTAAGATCATCCAGTTCCAACCCCCGTGCCATGGGCAGGGACACCTCTCACTAAACCGTATCACCCAAGGCTCTGTCTAGCCTGGCCTTGAACACCTCCAAGGGTGGATCATTCACAGTCAATTACATTTTTAGCACTTTTGCATTGCGTTCAGCATGATGGATAGCTAACTGTTGGTTAGAATCTCTCCCATTGCACTTCCAGTACCGTTTTAATGCTATATTAAAGCAGAGCTAACTACGGATGGCCAGCAGGAAAGATGATAATATGTGATTTTTCCTTTCCCCTCTTCCCCTGTTATTCCCTCCATGTGTTGTGTATTGCAGTTCTGCAGTTACTGGTTATAATTTGGATTTAACTGGGGCACTGACTCAACAGAAAGCTCATCTCTTTTTCTTGCTTTTGTTGCTTTTTAAGCGTTGCTTTTTTTCTGAAACAGCCACTGCCTTGATGCACTGCGTGGCCACACGGTTGCTGTTTCTAACAGGTAGAGGAAACACATTGCCAGCAGTGCAACAGAAACCATCCGTGGCAACAAGTGGCAATTAGGCTGGATTAAGTGAAACATGAAACCACTGCAGGGTCAGAAAAGTGGAGGACTTGGACTGTAAATTGCACAGGAGATGGAGTTATGGAAACAGTCACTGGTATTCCCCTATGCTGATGGAAAGGTAGCACTTAAAAATTTTTGCACACATCCCAGAACTGAATCTCTGATGTGCTGTGTATGCACAAGACTGAGCACCTGAGCTTATCTGGCTTGTTTATAACATGTAAACAAATATTTTTAACGGCTGAAGGTGTTCAAATAAATAATTCAGTATTTTTAACATGGAATAGGTTTCTCCTTATGTGACGGGAGCCAGTCTTAGTGAAAGAATGTGAAAGGGAAAAGGTCAATAGAATTGTAGTCCAACATACTTTTCTCAGCTGACTAATCAGCCATATGCCCCCCACTGGAATTGATTTGGGGGTAATAACCATTATTGTCTGAGAAATGCTTGTACATTACTTCCAACACGTGTTTACTTTAGTATTGGCTCCACTTTTGGTGCTGTGTGTGGGCATTTTGTCATGCAGAAGGAGCAGCTCTGAGAAAACCATACATGGTACATACAGTTCTAGTCACAGATCCCACCTAGAAACCTACATTTCACAGACATTTCTGCACTTTGCACTTGCCAGAAACCTCCCAGGTGAACCTGATTTTCAAATTGTTACACTTATGGTTCAGGATGTAAGATTTTCATATTTCTTTTTGCAAAATACTGAAGCAGAGTACTTAATTTCAGCTGAAGTTTAGGTAACATCTCAGAGTAATAATGGTGAATTCACACATTGCAGGTTTTTGGGGATAAAGGTTACTAAGTATAACCTGCTTGGTATTTAACCTGACTCTTTCAAGACAGCAGTTGAATAATGGCCAACAGAACCTCTTCATTTCCCTTTTCTGCCAAATTTTTATTCCCTCTATTTCAATGATTGCCAGCAGGGCATGAGCCTTTCAACAATTATGCACTTGTCTGGATGTCTTGCCTGCATTTTGATACCACACTAGTTACACAGTATAAGAATGTAAACCGGTCAAAATCCCCATTAATTTCAGTGGAACCTCATCTCTGTGCTGAGTCATTACTCCTGTGTAAAAGACTGACTCCTGGACATTGTTTAGGCTGTAAATCAGCCACACAGTTTGCTACATGGAGAATCGAAAGAATGCAACTCCCACAGGTTGAGATAACAGTTTAGTAA
>JAOEHY010014206.1:41520-58981 GCA_025447955.1 Psilopsiagon aurifrons | reverse complement strand
GGCCGAAAGTCAAAACCACAGCACTGCACCAGCTACCAAGAAGGAGAAAAATGACTGCTACTGCTGAACCCATGACAACTCCTGGGTCAAAGAGTAAATTCAGTAACTTGGTCCCAGCTCCTTTCCTGAGAATATATGAAGTATGTGTTCTGGATTTTTCAAGACCATCCTAACTAACTTACGTTTACAGATGTTGTAAATTTTGCCGTCAGGTGTGTTCCCAAGAGGCCCTGGTTGGCATTAACTTTCTGAAGAACACCTCCCTTAGTAGTTTAGTATAAATCCTTCTGTTCTGAGAATGGAAAAGCTTTATATGAATTTCACCTGTTTCAAAGTAAAATATAAAAGGAGAATGAAGATAAAAATCACTTGAAGACTGCAAGAAAGTAGAATATAGTTAGAATGGATAGTCTTTGCAGAATTTAGATTAATTATTTCCTACAATATGAAGGAAATTAGTCATTTTACAATAAAATGAGTTCAAAGGTAGTTTGAATACAAGCTGAAGCAGTTTAATCACTGGCTTGGATAATTATTAATTTTTTTATTAGCTCAGAAAGAGCTATGTTGTTAAATATTTATCATCCATCTCATTTATGATCCAATCCAAGCATTTTTAATTTTATAAGCCTGTTAATTTATCATGTCCTGTACAGTGTTCAGCCTTAGGCACTACACTTCTCTCTTAATATAATCCTTATATAAGTGAATTGCTTTTTCATTTTCAAACTTTATATTTTGAAATCTGTGTTTTTAAGAACTATTTCTGTTCACCATGAGTACAACTTTTTTTCAATGAAGAGTGCATTTGTAGATTAACAAATCTTAGACATTTCTCTTCGTATTTATGTAGTTCCATTGATTATTAAATAAAGTTACTTGATTTTAAAGCAGCTGAAGTTTTGGCCTATCACTTCTACATTTCTTTCCATTGACTTTATAAAAAAAATAGACAGTTGTGTGCCTTACACTGTAAATGGAGTTTTCCTGTACTCCTGTCTTTCAGTCTTCTTGTCAGTAGACAAAAATTAGTCAGCAAGATTATGGTCATTTGCTGTATCTGGGTGCATAGCCATGTTCCTTTTGTTACACAACTACTTCCAAAACAATGAAGCCCAAGTCTTTGCTATTTTATTCCTTCAGTTTTGCACTTCATTATGGTTTGGCAGTAATATTTGTATGGTTAAGATGATACATAATATTTAGTTTTATTTCTAATATATTAACATTTGTTTGATGCTCATGTCTTTGAACATGATGATCATAGTAAAGAAGCAATGCCTGTGACTACATCAAGTGCTCTTGTCAGCAGCGAAGCAGTTAAAGATCAGAATATCACTTTATATCTTGGTTTGTTCAGTCTTTATAGTTTTGTGCCTTTCAGGGTGACAACAGTGCTGGCCAGTGGATGAATCCCTCACAAATCCTAAGGTAGTCAGATACCATGAAGAGAGTAAAAGATTCCACAGTGCTGGAGATCTTGAGTGCGTTCCCTGAGGGCCTGGGGATCAATTGAATTTTTGTCTTGCAATAAAACTTGATATCTTGTAAACAAAGGAAGAGATTTAGCAAGAAACTCATGGTCTTTGTCTGTAAATTATAAGTATAAATATACAAAGTTTCAGCATCTTTAAAAATTGCCCGAAGTGCATTCCTGGAAATTCTAGTGTTCTCTCAACTTTTGAATGCTGCTCAGTGAGGATTATGTTTACTGCAGAGGAAACACCTGAAATGTGGCATATGGATAACTTGAATACAGGCTGAGAATGACTAGGGAAGACTTGCATGGCTGTACCTGCTGTGAACTGATGAGTGCAATCTCTGCCCAAGTCAGTGGGATACCTCAGAAAACTTCAGGAAAACTTCAGAGTGACTTTATTCTCTGCATCTAAAAGTTAATCTTACAGAGAGTAAAGGGTTTGTGTGAATGAAATTATTACCTTTTCCTGTCTGATCAGGTGGTTGTCTTTGAGAAGGTTGTCATAGCTCTGTCCGTCTAGCCTGCATCCATGCGTTGAAAGCAACATCTGAATTGGCCTGCTGGGCATCAGTTAGCAGCTGGCTTCATATCAAGATAGTGTGTTTTGTTATTATTATAATCTTTTCTTTAGTTCTTTTTTCTGCAGCCGTTCCTGTTCCATTAACAGGTTGTTTTTCTGCTATATTTGATTTTTATACTTTTGTTAAAAATATATTTTTCCCATAATGGATGTTTACAGTTTATTGTCGTAGTATTAGCTGCTATTCCTAATTTGAATACAAACCATAGCATATTTATAGAGACAACATTGATTTGGACAGTTTCTGAACCCAGAGCTTTCCAGTGTTTTAAAGAATAGTTAATTTACATATCTATGAGTCAGTATAATTTTTAATGCTGTGTTTCACATTTGTGGCTGTTGTCATCAATGCTGTACACTGAGATATCAGAGCAATTGCTGATCTGTTTATTTGCACCATGTGCTAGCCAGCGGATTGTTTCTTGTAACCTCTCTCAGTACAATTATTTTGGAGGAAAAATGATCTCCTGTGAGTAGGGGGCATTGGGTGTATGCCCCAATCAAAGTCTGTTTTACAACCAATTTCCAAGGGGTTAAAATAGACACATTGTCCTTTTGCCAGACCTTGTACTGAAGGAGATACTTACCTTGTAAGCACCAGCACTGTTAGTGCTCTTGTAAATGCACGTTCAAAAGAATTGTTGTCTTGCCTCCATTGAAACTTCTCTGTCAAGAGTATTAATAAGTCTGTATCTTAAGAGGCAAGTTCTGTCTTCAAACGTAACAGGGGATGTTTGAGGAATGTTGAAGGTAAAAAGCAGGAGTCTTTGAATACGCAATTCCCTTATTTTAACAATTACTGTAATATGACTTCTCATAAACATAATGTACTGTATTTTATAACAGCATTATATAGTATGTCACATAATCTGATAAAATTATATTGTATGAATTCTGTTTTGTAATAACATAATTTATAATTCATAAACATGTACTGTACCATTCATTATATTTCATGCTAATCATTACACAAGCCTAATATTATTATAGATTGTATGATTTTTTTTCCAATGTATTATAGTATTTACAATGATTTTTGTTTTCTCTTTTCAGGTAGTTCAAGAAAAAGCCTCTGTTTTTATTATGCAGTTAGACTTAACTGGGGCAGTCCCCAGCCTTATAGTTGCCTTTGTCATTGTAGCTAACGGGGATCGCCAGGGACGCAAAAGATCTTTAGTTTTACCATCTGTGGGAACTTTGGTTGCTAATATTTCTCTCGCTGTAATATCATATTTTTCCTTGTCACTCTCTGTCCTATTTGTGGTTGCATTTATTAGTGGGCTGTTTGGGAGTATAGCAACTTTCCTTGGAGGAGGCTTTGCTTATATAGCAGATGTGTGCCAGGATGAGAAGCAGAAAACAACACGAATAGCTGTGGTGGATTTGATTTTTGGAATTGTGTCTGGATTGGCAGGACTGTCATCTGGCTATATTCTAAGAGGAATAGGCTTTACATGGACATTTTTGACAGCATCTCTGCTTCATGTTGTTAATATTATCTATATTATATTTCTTCTGGAAGAAACAGTAGATGTATCTGAATTCCAGCATAAGGCACCAGGATCCTGTAAAGAACTTCTTAAAGAGACATTTTCTGGAGTGTACATGCTTTTTAAAACTGCCCCTTATAAGAAGAGAATTTTAATAATTGTGTTGCTTTTTACATTTATGATGTATTTGTTTACTGCCAATGGTGGGAGTTCACTCTTTACACTGTATGAACTAGATGAGCCACTCTGCTGGGATGAAGTATACATTGGATATGGAGCAGCTGCCTCTACTTCAATCTCTCTGACCAGTTTTTTTGGTGTTTACTTATTTTCTAAATGTCTCAAAGACATTTATATTGTCTTTATCGGGATATTTTCTTACATTGGAGGAATGGCCATGGCTGCCTTTGCCAGAACTACCCTGCTCATGTTTCTAGGTGAGTTTGGAATCAGTTATTTCATGGTCAACAACATACATGAAAATACTGCTATGTTATCTGTAGTGAGTGCAATTGGTAGATATTGGACTTACCATCTTGAAAGGGTCATAGAGAGATAAAATATACAATGTTGGTCAGACTATTTAAGATATAATTAAAATGTTAATGTGTGGAGAGAGAATGGATTTACTTGCTTATGATTAGGTTTAGGTCCATAAGGATGTATTAGATTTACTGATTTCTCTGCACTTGGATAATTGTGTCTCAATGCACTTTGACTTTTCTATTGCCTTTTACTGTATGGGGAACTGAGCACTCAGTAAAATATGACATTCATTTGAAGTGTATTTGTAAAATACCAAATTTTTTTTTTACTTCAATATCTTACGACTGATTCATTGTCTTACAGTAAGAGTACCATCATTGCTCTGCTTTATGCCTGTTCCTGTTCTCCGAGCCATGCTGTCAAAAGTGGTTCTCACTGGTGAACAGGGTGAGTAGAATTTGGTTTTAAACAATATAACAATATGCTATTTCAGAACAGAGATGCACCAAGATTACTTTCAAACAAACAGATATATATCGGCATTTTAAGACTTCTTTGATTTCAAGTTCCATATAATATGACCCTGTGTCATGATATTCATGGATTTTGTTTCTGGATTTAGTATAAACAACATGTTTTTAATCTACTGCAAGTTTCAACCTTCAAAGGAGGTATTGCTTTAAAAATAAAGACCATGAGGAATTTGAAGCAGAGGAGGGCTCTATACCACTGTGATTTTACAAGTGCTTTTACATTCACCAGATTTGGCATGCAGGGAGTCAAGATATTTCTGTTATTCAGTCAAGTGTCACACTTAACAATTTAGAATGGTAAGCAGTGGGTGGTCAACCTTCAAAGCACTTGAAAACAATTACATTTGGATCCTGAGCTATGTACCTGGCTTCACTGATGCTTTCACATGCCCTAAAAGATGCAACAGATTACTTGTCAAAGTCCTTTCCCCATGAAACATGGAAAAAAAGCATGTTAGGCTTCAAAGTGTGGCTCTAGTGTCCCATATTTCACTTTTGAGGAGCATAAACTTTCTAGAAGCATTCTCCAAATTTGTTTGGTTTTATTTTTTAAAAGGTTTTATTTTTTTTTTCCATCTTTACAGACTAAACCGAAGATCTCTTAGGAACTTAACTATGCTAACATACACCACTGGTTTTGCAGTTTGTTGGCATTCTTCAGGGCTTTAGCTACGTTGAGTAGTTTGATGCAGGAATCAGGTTGCCTCTAGTCATCCTTTTCTGCTTACCTATTGTGATTTTGTTTATGGTCCCATGAATATGAATGCATCTTGGGAAAATGTGTTCTAAGAAGACACTGATGGGATAGACTGCCCCTCCAATGCTTAGTCCAGTGCAAAAAAAATGTTTCTTTTTGAAACTGTGGAGATGGTTAGGTGCTGAACCAGCTGTCTTTGTGGCATCAGAGCCTTTTCCACATGTAAGAGTAAAGATTAGAGAAGGAAGAAACAGAAAAGAGTGAAAATTGAGAGGAGAATGGGAAAAGGTAAGGGATTAGATGTGAAGAATGTGGTTAATGGGAGCAAGCAGTTTAAACTTCATGTAATAAGCAGATTCTAGAGAGTAGGTACGGTGACATGAAAGTAGTAAAGAAAAATGGTTTTGATCAGAGAAATTGTTTTTTGGGTTTTGGGCTTTGTTTGGGTTTTTTTTCATTCAAAAAACCAAGTCTTTTATAGAAGTCCCCATGGAAGGTAGTGAAGACATATGATACTTGGGTGCTTGATACTTGCATACCATCTAAAATACTGTAGCTAGATCTTTCAAGATAAGTTTTAAAACTTCAGTACTTTGAAGGGGTTTTGGCTTTATGTTGTCTTGTTTGTAATTCATCCATTTGTTTTTGGCAGGTGCTGTGTTTGCTTGTATTGCCTGTTTAGAAGTTGTGGTCGGCACTATTTCACTTTCAGTTTTTAGTACTCTCTACGCAGCTACTGTTGCATGGTTTTCAGGCTTTAGCTTCCTCCTGTCAGCAGGCCTTTGCCTAATTCCACTGGCTTCCCTATGGTAAGTATGGATCAAGAGGGTGCTTCTGACTGCTTTTGACAGTAGTTTCTGTTTTGACATGCATTGAAGCTGAATGATTTAGTGCAGCATTTCTCAAACTCCAGTATTTGCTAGTGTGCTCTAGTTTTACTTTTTTCTTTCAACACCTACCCCCCTACACTTCTGCTGGAGGTTTCCCAGCACCAGTCCCATTCTGGCCCTGATCCATCTACTATTTTGTGAACTTGCAACCTAATTCCCCCAAACTGAAACCTACCCTGCATATATTACTAGTACTGCTCTGTGCCCTTGACTGCATGTTGTGTGTGTCCCTTGGTTTGAGATTTTCACACGGTCTTTCTCATGGGAAATCCTTCCATGGAGAACAAAAATAACAGATCACTTGAAAGGCATGAGTTAAATTTTGTAATCTGAGCTCTTCTAGGTGTTAATGAGAGTTACAAACATCACCAATAATGCAGTGAATTTAATGGGAAGCTATCTATCTATCCTGATCCTTGGTCATGAGTACCTCGTGACTCAGTGCTATTAAAATCTGTAAAAGATCTGCACTAACGTAAGGGCTCATAAGAATAAACCTCTAGACATGTTTTAAACATGCCTCTAGTTTTTGCATCTAATCATACCTAATGACCATCTAGTAATATTGACAGTGAAATATCATTATTCATGAGTATTCACAATAGCGAAGTTCACTTTAAATTATATCCAATATAAATTATGTCTTTTAAGGATGCTAGAACATAGATCTAAATGACAGGAGGATCACTTTTCATTAGATAGATTTATACTCAGGAAAGGAAAGCTGTTTTTCTTAAGAGGGTGGTACCCTTGCTTTCTTTTTTTTTCCTAATGAGGCTTTACCTCAATCACCTTTATCTCTACATCAGCTGCATTTTAAGTTTTAAATAGGCAATGATAATGCTGTAGATTTAGAACATTTCATATAATTTCAAGTCTGTGCCTGCCTCACTACATTGTTTTACGCAGTCTATTCAGAGAAGCCAGCAGTGTAGCCAGGGTGGCCAGGAAGGCCAGGAGCACCCTGGCTTGTATTAGAAATAGTGTGTCCAGCAGGCCCAGGGAAGTGACTGAACCCCTGTACTCGGCACTGGTGAGGCTGCACCTCGAATCCTGTGTTCAGTTTTGGGCTACTCCTTTTAAAGGTCTTTTCCAACCTAAATCACTTTATGATTCTAAGTTGCACTAATGGTAATTTAAGACTGAGGTAGTGATGGGTCTCAGACCCAAGGGGTTCTTGTGTGTGTGAATATTTTTCTGTAGAGTAATAAAAATATGAGGAACTCAGTTATATTAACAAAAGGTTTAGTTGAGTGCTGTATGGTAGAGCAAATTAAGAAAGCACTCTCTTCTGTGCAGAATGTAACAGGTATTTACCATCAGTTGGTCTATCCTGCAATCAGAACTGTATCCATCATCACTATGAATTTTTGAAAGTTGCTTTTCTTTCTGCCATTCATGATTCAGATATTCTACGTGTGCAGTAACCTTTCTCTAAAATCTTTCTTTTGATACTGTAATGCAGTGTTACTGTGTGAGACCAGAAAGCATAGTTGTTCCAGTCTAATAAATCAGTCATTTAGTGCTTATCAAAGATAGCAGTAACAATATTGTCAAACTGGCGTAATAGAGGCAAGCACTGTCATTGCTTTTGCTTACTAGGATACCTCAAAAGCTTTGTGCCACAGAAGATGGCCATAACAGAGTTATCAAACACGTTTGTTGGTGCTGAATCAGCATGCTACCCTTAACTATCTCAGCTAAAGATACATGTCTTATCTGTGTCTTACAGCTGGCTTCTGTGCACAAGTTGGAATGAGGAGGACTTGGCTCTGCTTGTATCTGAAGAAGTATCCAGCATAGAAAGTATTGATAGTTGAAGAAAGGATTCATTTACTTGGGTTTTCAAATCTGACATGCAGTGACAGAGACCATTATGTTGTACAGAGACCACAGAGAGAACACAGCAGTTGCAGATGCAATCTCAAAAGTGGCCCTGCAGCAATAAGCACTAAATTGGTAGCACCTTATATCCACTCTCTTTTTAGCACTTTAGTAAAGCTAGCTGTTATACTTAACTAAGCAAATAGGCTCGCAATGGAGATTTTAATGCTGCTTTCAACTTGAATTTGAAAAAAAAAAATAAGGTAGGATGATACTCTTTGCACTTACACTTTTCCAAGTTTGAGAATGTCAGCTGTGGATTGTGGTACATCTTGCATCATTTTAAGTGGGGGGACAGGGATAAGTTTATCAACTCCCTATAACCACATGAAAGTAAGGATGGAGAGAAGGATAAGAGGTAACAGCCTCAAGCTGTGCCAGGGGAGGTTTAGATTGGATATTAGGAAAAATTTCTTCACTGAGAAAGTGATTAGGTATGGAACAGGCTGCCCAAAAGTGCTCAAAAAACATGTAGATGAGACCTCTAGTGATATGGCAGTCCTGGGGTAAAGGTTGGACTTGATGATTTTAAAGATCTTTTCCAGCCTGGTTGATTCTATGGAAAACTCACAACATGATGGCAATTCTGCTGCAGCCAGTGGAGCTCATGCCAGCTGAGGATGTGGTCCACTGTGTACATCTTAACAGGCCTGTTTTACTGGTGAAGCCCCCAAACCCACCTAAGATGACTCAACTAAACAGCAGATTTTTCAGAAAGCAACCCAACTGGAGGTAGTATTTGCATCTGCTGTAAGTCGACTTACTGCTCCACAGTTAGCAGAGTGTCTGTGCAAGTTTAAGATATGATGTGTGGACCTTGCCTGTGACTTGCCTTAGTTCTTAAAATGGATTTTCACACAGAGATGTCATACTTATTTCCAGCTTGCAACGTGTGAAGTTAGGCCCATGCCTACAATTTGCAGAGGCCATATTGCGCATTTATTTTCATAGTTTTCTATTTATTAGGGTCTGGATACAGAGACCTATTTTTTTGTCCCACGGATACTCCTTGTTTTCTAGTTAATTGGCTGTACTTGGCTTAAATGTTTCTAATAGTGAAAAGCTGTAATAGTATTTCTTTGCAGTGGGTCTCTGATTATGTTTTTAACAACCCTGAAGTGAGGTGACCAAATCTGAATCATGCCTCTAATCATCATGCAACGAATGCAGCATAATTAATGAGCACTTCAACAGCATTTCATCTTCAAAGCACTTTATAAATGCTATTAAGAATCCCCTTCCACGATAGATATTATCTTCCCTGTTACAGAGAAAGAGAAATTAAGAGAGCACACATGACTTGCCCAGGGCCACACTGCAAACTGGTGAGGCTCCCAAACCTAGGAACTGGTTTCTGCATTGACTCTTCACCTTTTTGCTTGAGATCTTTCAGCAGAAATTATCCAGAGTATTAGCTTCAGGAATGTACAGCAGAAGTGTAAACAAAACACCATGTTAAGGACCACAGCCATGTGTTCTTTTCTGTGAGAGTTTGACAGGCAATACTGCTCTGATCCCTGAAAGCACAGGTAGGTTTGCATAAGGCTCTCATCCCCCAAAACATTAGGTAGAGAAGTCAAAACGATGTAAAGTGGTTGACATTCACAAAAGGAAAACTCTAGGAAAGCAATTATGATGTGTGAACTGACGACACACACACGGAGCGTAGCATAAAAATGAAGACAGACGTAGCATATGCTATATAATCAATGATCTGCTTACAGCCATTAATATCCATCATATGAACAGAGCACTTCTTCAGAACTTCTCAGCAGTACTCCACCAAAACATACCAGTACCACCTCATGATGATACTATTGTACACCCTTTTTGTTTGAAGGATAGCATTTTTTTCCAAGCTATGTATTGTGATCATGGAGAAGCTTGATAAGGTAAAAAGGGGTTAAATGGGCAGGGGGATTGGAAGGAGATGATCTTAAGGTCCTTTCCAACCCTAACTATTCTCTGATTCTATGATTTGAAATTATGCAGGAGACCACTGCCTCCCTGTCACTGATGAAAACAGTTTATCCAGGGCAGGGGAACGAATATTTATACAGCTAACAGCTATAGCCAACTCCTACACTTTTTGAACTACCAAGGCTGATGTTGGCATTTAAAGTTTAGACACTAGCCAGTAAATAAAACTCCTTATCTCTCCTCCCTTGAGCTGCACAAGTTGCTGCCAACTTGTTGGAGAAGCCAGCTGAGTTTTACAATAAACAGTGGGTCCAAAATATAATGAGTACTTGTTGAAAGATTAAGAGAACACCAGTGTAGGATTTCAGCACAAAGATTACATTGTTCTCCTTGCTTCTTCATATGCAGTTTTGTAAGGCTTTATGAAATTAACTATTTCACACAAAGCTGCCTGAAAAAGTAAAGCAAATGAAGTAGGGGTGTGTGCCTTCACTTCCTCTGCTGCAGTACACACCTCTGACAGCATTCAGAAGGCGGCAACAAAGCACACCAGTTCTGCAGTGGCATTGTATTGGTGCAAATGAGAACAAGCATGTATGCTTCAGAAATGGCTTTATTATGGTTTGATTTTGGTGTACAAAGTACTTGCTATTTGCAAAGCGTTTCTGGTAGGCACAGCATTAAGAACTAGCTGTAAGTTTAGATAAAAAAACATGAAGGGCATGAACTGTGTTGTTTAAGCACCTAGCACGGTGCAAGCTAAGGAAACCAGGTACTAATGCACTTCAGATTATTAAAGTCTTTCAAGTTTACAATAGTTGTTCTATTTGTATATAAATGTAAGTTATTTTGACATTAATAATTAAATTGGGTATTCTAACACTTCCGTTGTATTTGTAATTCTTGCTTAGTTTTTGACAAATGGTCAATGGGATGGCTGGTGGAGGAATGTTTATGTAAACAGAAGTATCAGCACCATGGTATCATCTAGGAAAATATTCCACAATGAGAACAGTCAGACATTGGAATAACCTCCCTAGGGAAGTGCTGGATTCCCCAGCATTGGATGCTTTTAAGATTCAGATGGATAAGGTACCGGATCGTTTAGTCCACATCATGCTTTCCCTAGAAAGATTGGAGCAGATGATCCTTGAGGTCCTTTCCAACTTGGCATTCTAGGATCATAACAAACAGTAGTGAAGGAAGATGTGCTTCTGCCTTCCTCCTGCACTTTGAGGGAAGGATGCCTTCCAAAACACCAGCACCAAAAAGAGGTGGGGATTTGCACAGTAGAGAGAGCGCTGCTTGTGCAAGAAGTCAGTGTGGAGGCTTGTGTTGCATCTGCATGGCTAATGGATATGCAAGTGCTTCCCTCACATGCCCTTTGCTCTTGGATGTCTCTTGCACATACCATTTGCTTTCCAGCCTGACTTACCCCTAAAATTAGCCTCCTTGCAGATATAATGGACAACGTAACCTCCTTGCTCTGAAGTTGGCTTGATCTCACCCAAGATTATAATGAACAAAACTACCTCAAAATTACATCCAACCTTGTAATCAGTGAGAAACGTCAGTTAAATTACTTGTGTTAATGTAGTTTTGCTCAGATACAATAGCATTCATCTTTTAACCAACAGCAGGAAAGGTCAGTTAGCTGGCTACACTGAAGCAAAGAGCTACAAGGTACCAGTAACTCTGTACAACCTTTGGGATGGCTCACAAATTTATTGGTCCTATATTTAATCTCAATAGGGCAAAAAAATACAAATGAAATATCTCTGCAACTCTCAAGTGAAATACTTCTAGAAGCTTCACTTCCTGCATGAAACAAGTCTAAATATAAAACCACTGGTAATGTGTCTCATACTGTGTCATCTCAGTGCTTTTAATTTGATGCTATGTTTTGCAACATGAACATAGAATTATAGAATCATAGAATAGTTAGGGTTGGAAATGACCTTAAGATCATCTAGTTCCAAACCCCCTGCCATGGGCAGCGACACCTCACACTAAATCATATCACCCAAGGCTCTGTCCAACCTGGCCTTGAACACCGCCAGGGATGGAGCATTCACAACTTTCCTGGGCAACCCATTCCAGTGCCTCACCACCTGCAGGTAGAAAATCAGAGATTATAATTTTATCTGTGCTGTCTAAGCATAAATCCAAGTGAAAGTTAAGCCTCTACCATTGCCTTAACTTATGGTCAACATCAGGTACTTCTCTGATAGTTTCCTTTGGCCCTTGAGGTTACCCAGGGCAAAGGCTCAGCTGTTACACCGTCCTTGAAATGCATTAGTCTTAATTATGGAGGTGTCTCTCTTTCAAACTTGAATGCTGGAGAGTCTTCCCTGCTTACCTCCCTCTTGCCACCCACCCTAGCAAACAGCATGAGATCTGAAAAGTCTGCAACAGGCACAGATCCCTCTTGCATTTGAAAAAAATATGTATTGTATATATTTCCTCTCTGCTGAGGGATGTCAGGGTCACCAAGGTGCAGTCATGCTCTCAGTGGTTGGGGATGATAAGTGTTACTGTGGAAATGTTGCTTGGTGAGGGGTGTGTGGGCTTCCTCTGCCTCCAGGATTTTCTGTGGCCTTGCAAAAGCACCTCCTGGAAGTTGTAGGCTCCATTACAGGTAGGTGGTCAATACATAGAGGTCATTTGTCTTTATTGCCAATCAGAAGTTATTTCTGCCCTGAGGATTGCACTGCACTGCTAGAGAGATAATGACAGCTTAAGCTCTCCCCAGATTTGTGTAGCAATTAAGATATCCTGTAAACAGACTTTTGCTGTAGAAAATGGAAGCAGGACTGATAATTGAATTTCTGGAACAGAAACTTTGTTAATAGGTCTTCACTGATGAGCTGGAGCTCCCAGACACAATCAAGAACAGAACAAGCATGATTTCAGCTGTTTCTAATCTAATTTCCTTGCAGCATTATGACTAGAGATACTGCCTTGTGAAACTCGAACCTCAGCACTTACATTTGAGTGCTTGCTGCAGAGTTGTAAAGCACTGCTTGAATTGCTGTATGTACTTGGGTTTGGATGGTGTTCATGACAAGGGGTTGTCAGTTCTGTCTTTGATTTTGGACCTTCACACAGCTCCCCACCACAGCCAGTTTGTGTTGAAAATGTGATCACTTCGGGTTTGTCTTTAGTAAGAAAGAAACCGGAGAGCTCAGCTTTAGCAGGTGTCCAAGCTCTTCTTTTGGATAGACTGATTTGTACCGTAGATATTATCTCTCCAGAGTTATGCTCTCTTTTTGGAACATCTGTATGTTTGTATCTGAACTTCCTGCTCACTCGGATGCTTAGGAAGATGGGAATTGGATATTGGCAGGTTTTCCATCACTGTATAGATGCAACAACCACTCACAGAGCCTGCTCCAACTCCTGCCGATTTAAGGTAGACAGGCTATTCTGAAGATCATGGAAGTTGGATAAATGCTTTTGAATTCCTTGTAGGAGCGGCAATGCCTTTTAGCCATGTCAGTTTACCGAAAGAAGAGTCCAAAGTGTGAAAATAGTATGAAAGACAGGAAAGTTTAATTCAGAGATAGTTGGACACAACAGAATTATTTTAGCTATTCAGCAGTTTTGTATGAAATTGATGGTTTCAAAATATGAAACAAGAACACTGTGTTTTGTGTTCGTGCCAGAGGTGTGTAGGACATTTGCATAACTTGGGTGCTTAGGTCAACTTTGCAGCAGGCACTGAGCTCCAGGCTGCTGCGTATGTGCTTCTGTCAGTGCCTGATCAAGGAGCTTAAAACTAGGCAGGGAATGTCTGCTTTCTCCTGTTGTCATACCAGTCCATATATAGGTGTACAGTTGAATAATAACATGCATATTTAATTAAATTTCTTTATGCTAAATCGCATCAAATGCCCTGATGTATGGTGGTCAAAATTGGTACAAGTGACTTTCTGGGAAGATGAAAGGGGACACCAGTTAAGTGAGAGTGGACATGAGTTAGAAAATAACAGGGCTTCTAATTGCACAGCCATCTAATCAAATAACTTCTTGGTTTGTTGTTTTATGACTTTACATCTTGTTAAATCCTCTCTTATCACAGAAACACTCAGAACATCATTTTAGTTGATGATCTGAGAAGTCCTAAAGGAGACTATTAGTTATTGTAAGGTGATTGTTTCCACTGATGTATGACCCTGGGATTTGTTCCTGTGCCTTCTCTTATTGTAATGATGAAAACATACTCTTCTTAATTTGTTTCACATAATACAACTTTTCTCCCTAAAACCTGGCGTAATCCTTGACCACTCATTTGTAGAATCCTACAGTAATACCTTTATGATAATATTACCTCCTGAACTGACCATTCAAAGGCCTTAGGAACTGCAGAGTGCTCCTAATTAACTTCTCTGAGACACTTTATTCTATTTGCCTTTTTTTTTTTGCCTTTTATTTTTCATTGTCAGTATGATATCTGTTTATTCTCATCCTTTTTTCTCTGCTAATTATATGAAGGGAAAGAAAAATCTACTTTGCTGGAAATACATTAATATTAAACTATTCCCCAGATAAGCGTGTAAATCTCTAAGCTGCATAGTTTGTCAGTACCTTGCTCAGGAATTCACCTTTGGAGTGAATGCAGATCTGCAGTACAAATTAGTCATCATTTATTGCCTATTTAGATTTACTTTTCAACTTAGAAACCTGAGCAGAATTTCTGTTTTCATGCTGAGAGTTGGCAGGGATGAATTGTTCCAATCTCAAGGCAAAATAACCAAATAGCTTTGAAGAAATGACAATGTATGTCCTTTTAATGAGAGCTCAAAAGTTATTTAGTGCTGTTACTGTAACCATTGTTAAATATACATGTAATACGAATCCAGTGGGTATGTAGGTCGGACTTCTAAAAGCAAAGAATTAAATAACAGTATCCTCACTCATAGGACTTTTCAAGATGATTTCTCTGGGACTTTTTGAGTAATATGAGCTGGACATTTGATGTTTTGCTATACATCTGTCAGCTTTTATTTTGATTAAAAATACAAATTTAATAAGAAAAAAATACTAACATAATAACCTGACTAAAATTACATTCTGAATTATTTAGAATTGCACAGGAGATGAAATCTGCTTAGAAATTTCCAGGTTTGAGATAATGTACCATGATCGATAAATGAATACTATCTTTCCTAAACCCAGATATAATTGACATACATTATTTAAAAGGTATAAAAACATCTGAAAATGTTGTTAATGCAAGGTTATGCTATACCTTAGGTGTATAGCCAAGGAGGTCATAAGTACAAGGTTAGGACTTGGATTCGTAGCTTTTATTGTTTTAAGTATTTTACGGGATTGTAGAAGACTGAAGTTTGGTCTTTGCCTTCTCTTTAATCTTTCTGTATTGGTTAAGTCCACCTTGTTCTTTGGAGGGAAAGGTGGGATTGGTAGAGTTCTGGAACAGGTCTTAGATTTACCAAGTGCTTGAGGAGTATGTCTCAAGACCATCCCCAAAGAAACACTCCTTCCATTAGAAAGGAAAAGAAGAATAAGCGAATGAAAAAGAAAGGTTGACACTGCACTTACATTGTTCATACCTCTGCACATTCATAGCAATACGATACATTTTCTAAATTTGCAAGATTTTTTTTATCAGCTGTTTTAACCTCTTTAGGATGCCTCAGTGAGTTGGGTTAAGCGCTTTCTACCACTTCCTTTGTGATGCATTTTCCTCCCTAAACCAGTCTGTCCTGTACCTCCTGTACCTACCCTCATCTTTTGTTACCAGATATTATAAAGGTCAATTTAATTTGCTTTTTGAGGCTGCCTGGTTTTGAAGTAAAATTCTAACAGACAGAGCCTTGGGCAACATGGTCTATGCTGAGGTTTCCCTGCCCATGACGGGTTAGAATAAGATGATCTCAGGGTCCTTTCCAACCCTGACTGTTCTGTGATTTTATGATGCTATAATGCTTGTTATGCCACAGCAGTATTATTTCATTGCCTTTGCTCCTCTCATCAGCTAATTTGCTTTAAAGCTATTTTTACAGTAATATGAAATATCTGAATATATTTCTGAAGTTTTGGATATATTTGCAATTATTGCATCTTTTAGCAAGTCCACAGACTCAGCTATAGTGGGAGTCCCACTGTGCCAGCATTTCTTGACATAACTTTGCCCAGACAGATGATGCTTGGCCAGGAGACACTGCTTTGTGAGTGCAGATAAGAAAGTTATGGCATGCTGAACCTAGGCGGAGAATTGTAGGTCATTATTTTCAAAAAAGATTGTAGGTCATATGACCGTAGATGGAGCTGGAACTGTGACTTGGGCTCTGTGCATCACTTAAAGGGTTCCATCTATGTCGGTTACTGTCATGTTAGAGATTGCAGTTTGTGTTTTTGCTTGATTTCTTTCTTTCTTTGCCAACTGTTGAAAATACAAGTTTACCACTGTGTAATATGTGCATTTTCACTTTAGCTAAACTGTTTGGAAGAATACTGTGGAATGAGAGTGGAGGAATTCTGTACACCTTTATTATTGAAAATGGGCCTTTTAGGGAGAGGGGGTGTAGTTGTTCTGTATTTCCCACTTCCGCTTCAAAAATAGTAGGTAGGTTACTTAATAATTTTTTTTTTTGCCAACTTTTTTGAAGTTGCATTTTAATCTTCATTAATGTATCACTTCCTGCCAGCCAGATTACAGAAGTGTCCCATGGAATTCCAGTCTGTCTATAAATAATGAAGAGATCCTCTTTTTATGTGGACAGCAGAGCTTACCTTCTTCTCATATACTTCAAAGCAGTGAATTTACTTGGTATTTTTTACTATGGGAATGCTCACTGTTGCATGTCATTTAAAGAGATAGTGTCTTGAAGTTCCAATGCTTTATACTCAAGCAAGAAATACCAAGAATTGTTTTTCTTACAAGTAGCATGATCCTTTTATAAAGTTTTCTTCTTAACATTCATGTCGACTTTTGTGTTTTGAAGCTGTGATTGTTAGGCAATTTTACTCCCTCATTATTTTTTTTTATTTTACTGCAGGGCATAGATCTTGTGGGCTTCTCTGAAAGATTCAGTTTCTAGGTTGCTCTTAGTTTAGTTGACAGACTTGTAAATCTTATCCAGGATTGTTCACAGATAAACTTAAAAAGCAGGCAAAATGGAAATTTTTAAAGATTCATACTTTACTATGAAATGAATAGGAATAGTGAAGCTTTCTGCAGATTTAAGTGTTATCACTTCCTATGTAATGTGTGACTTATCCTGAATCATTAAAAAAAACGTCTGTGCTAACATTTTGAAAGAAATGCAGGAAGTGTGCAGTTCTGGTGTCCTCAACATAAAAAGGACATGCAACTGTTGGAACAAGTCCAGAGGAGAGCCACAAGGATGATCATGGGACTGGAGCACCTCCTGTATGAAGATACGATGAGAAAGTTGGGGCTGTTCAGCCTGGAGAAGACTGCATGGAGACCTCATAGCAGCCTTCCAGTATCTGAAGGGGGCCTATAGGGATG
>JAOEHY010014206.1:17420-30574 GCA_025447955.1 Psilopsiagon aurifrons | reverse complement strand
GTGTGAGGTGCCGGGGGTGCACTGTGCACTGTGCACTGTGCCCGCCTTGGCCATGGCTATGGCGTGTCCGCTTCCAGCGCTGGGCCTCCTACACTGACCGCGCTGTTCCCACACGCAGGCAAAACTTGGCTGTCTTGGTGCAGCCGTGGCTGGAGCTGGCCAATAGCTTCCTGCAGTGGGCTGGGGTAGCCATGTTGGCACGTTGGGTGAAGAGTGGACTTCGTGGTCAAACCCGTTCCCTCCGGTGGGCTATAGCCAGCAAAAGCAGAGAGCTTGGTGGGCCAAGGAGTGTCACAGTGGTGACAGCCCGAGGCAGCAAAATCAGGCAGCAATGCTTCCTGAGGTAAACACGACCTCAGGCGCTGGGTCAGCCTCCCTGGGCAGCGCTGTGTAAAGAGGAGGTGTAAGGGTGCGCTGCTTTACCAGGGACCTTCGGCAGTCCTGGGGGCCCTGATCCACTGTCAGTGACTGACAGGGATGTGCTGGCTGCAGGTTAATCTTTAGAAATAAGTTTTGGGAATGGTGGATTAAAGCTGCTGTGTTAGTGACAGGTGTTGATAGCCACAGTAACTGTATGATAATGGAATTCGCATTAGCTTGCACTTGAAGAACTTTGATTTCTCAACAGCCTTTCAAAGTGTTCCACATATATTTATGCATAGCTCCAGATATGTGTCTTGGGTATCTATCTATTTCTACTGAGACATATAGGTCATTCAACCCCTCGAGATTTTGCCCTAAATTGCCCTTTTGCTACAAATTTAATGTGTGGCCATTAAACATGACATCTTGCTCAAAAAGTGTTGTTTAAGTGGGAATTTTATATATGTTGTAATGGCACACTCAGCTTTGGAAAACGTTATTGAAAAATCAGTATACTTTATACATGGATTTCCTCTTTGGCCAAAATCAGTTCACCAGTTAAAAAAACGCACATTCTCAACCAAAGTTCTGGTCCTTTGTATTCAGATCTTAGGCTTAAAGCAAAGACTTCAAAAGAATGAGAATGGAGGACTGGGGGCTTTAAATAATATCTGAGAAAACGGGTGCCACAAAGGTTTCTCTGATCCTATAATGGGTACTGAGATATTGTGGTGCTGAATTCATTATTATAGAATAGCTGTGAATACAAAAAAACAAATCAAGTTCCTGTTTAACTGCAGCTTACAGAAAAAGCTACGTTTGTCACTAAATGTATTTATTTATTGACTGTTGATCAGGATATGACTGTAGACATGAAACATCTAACTTTCAAAGTCATTCTTGCAGGACACAGGATGCAATCACTCCATGTACATTTTTGACATCACTGCAATCCACAGTCTAGGCTGCATAACATAAAAGAACATATATTGGAAAAAAGATCTTGTTTTCCTTTAAAGGCTTTCATGCTAGGCAAAGCTTCCAGCCATAAACGTAGATCACACATATTTTCTCATCAAATTACCAAGTATTTTGAATTGGAGCAAGGGTTGATTTCTTTCACAACTAGCTTTGGTTTAGTGAGATCACATTTAGCATCTCAATGGTGGATGATTGGAGTAGTATCTCATTCCTCTCTGCAGCCCCAGTGTAAGGTAATAGGAGTTACATGAGTAACTGTCAGCCTGACCAAACCTTTGATCAGAAATGAGGGGATGTGGTGTGCAATGAGTGCTTTGACTGCCCAGAAGCAGTAGGTAATGTCTGCCTTCTGTACTGTAGATGATTTGAAGGCTGCTTCCCCCAGCACTGGGCTCACCCAAGTGCAGACAGGAGCTTGCAGACATTGCACCAGGCACAGCAGTCTGAGCACGCAAGGCCCTGTGCCTCCCAGGGAGTGTTGCTGGTATGTGGGTCTGGATAGTCTGAAAGCATCTTTCAGGTGATGGATGGTAACAGGGTAGAAAGTGAGATGCAGTGACTGTGATTGCTAATGAGGCCATTCCTGTCTGTGGGCTCTCTTAAAAGGGTATGTGGACATACTCCAGATTATGCTAAGTTTAGTGTGAAAATAATTACCGCTCCTCTAAAATAATTACTTCCGTGAAGTTGGGCTGATGAATTTTACATGTTGCTTTTAAAGATAACCTGCAAATTATTACTTTTTTAAGAATGACTTTTTCATCATTTTGTGTAGAGAAGGTGTGAAAGGTAAGAATGTTTTAAATATTTTCTGGATGTTTCTTACCTCAGCATTTTTGGAATGTCATGTCTGGTCTTTTTGGTTAAGCTGGGAGACTTCCCTGAGGTTTCAAGTGATCTTTAGACCATGGATTCTTTTATCTTCTAAAAATGGGTAATAATTTAATCTTAAAAAAAAAAAAACCCAAACCAACAAAAAAAAAAAAAAAAAAAACCAAAAACAACAAAAACCCCAACATACTGTTTTAAATGCTCTTTTAGCAGTTAAACTTGTATTAACAAACCTCATTAAACAAAGTTTTAGACAGACTGAATTACAGAAAATTCCTATTTCATTTACTTAGCTGCTTCTACCCCACCCCCCCCCGGATGCCAGCCTGGTATCATTTCCTAGAGATCTGTACATTTCCCATTGAATCCTTGAGGAGAGGATTCAGTGGACTCAAAACTTGTTACGACAGAGGGACAACATGGCTGGTGGGGCAGTAGCTGCCACACACCAACCTCCTCTGCTCATGGAAGAGGAGCTCTACAGAAGCCAGCTCTCTTCTGGGAGCTCTGCTGCTACGTTGAAGCAGTTTGTGAGCTAATATATCCTGCCTTTTTGATAACCTGAATTGTACTTTTCACCTTTTCTATTCCCAGACCTTTTTTGTGTATCAAGGAGGAAAGATAGAAATACCCATTGATTTACTTCATCAGCCCTGCTAAATAGTAGCACAAGGAGTATACTGTTGAAGGAAACTTGCTTTTGTAACCATACTTTGTATTATCAATGTACCTTTGCTGCCTTTTCAACGTATAATTCCTGTGACATATCAGTGGGCAATCTGTTCTGAGTACGTGAATCTCTACCAGAAGAAAACCTTTATCCTGTGGGACTGGGAAGCTCTTTCCCTGGTTTCTGTCAACAGCCAGTTATAACCTGTTAAAGTGAAAGTACTTTTTGTTTTTAATCAAATCAAATAAACACATTTTCTTTGATCTTTAAGAAGCCCTTTCTTGTTAACTTGCTTTATACTTTCATGTTTTGGCATTCATTGTAAATCTAATTATTTAAAAAGTTATTTTGTTTTACATTATTAAACCTTTTCTGAATTTAAGATAAACAGGGCATGTTTTGTTAAAGATTAAAAATAAATTTCACACAAAACTGCAAAACGTAGCAAAGATAATGATGTGTAGGCGTCAGAGTGTTCCAAAACAAGACTCTCTAGGGGCTCTTCTGAACACAGGGCTACGTTAAAACCATGTTCTCAAAAGGCTCAGGAAACCCCTGACTCTAACCCACCCTTTCCTGAAGCTGGTGAAAGTATTTAGAAAAAAAGTTACTGCTGCAAGGAGGAAGAAAAAAAAAAAAAAAAGAATCCCACATATTACCAAAGCAGATGATTTTTTCCTGTTTGTTTACCAGCAAACTCTGCAGCTCGCAGGGCTTTCTTGAGTCAAAGCTTGCCCATCCTCATCGCTCAAGAGCAGCGAGCAGTCACATGGACAACCAAAACAAGTACATTGTTATCTCTCTATGAAATGTAAATTTTTTTGATGTACTGTAGCATCCAGTGGGGAACTATGCAAACAATCCCTTGTTTCATCATTTGATTTATAAGTCATTAGTTTATTTTAAATTAAAAGATAATTTATCTGTAGAAGCGTCTTATGTTCCTGGTTTGGTCAAACAGGGGATGCCAGTTGGTTTTTAATCCAAAATACGTAATTGGATTAAAAAGAGGTCCTTGTTCTCTTGAAGCAGTAACTTATTCTGTAGCTTGTCAGTGCTCTCGTAAATCTTGTTAGGATTCTGAGAAAACGGGTTACTCTTCCCTGCGCTGCTTTCGCAGACTCGGAAAAGCGAGAGGCTGTAATGCTTAGAGCCAGTCACTAGGGGATGCTCAGTAGCCGAACACCCGAAGGATCCCTGCTTTCCTCCGCGTTTGCCGGCAGCCTGTGTCCAGTCTAGCTGGGAGCTGGATGCTTGTGGCTTGTTTTGAGTACTTTTTCTCTTCACTCACAATGCTGTGAGAATTATGAAAAACCAAAAGATAAAAAGTGATGTATATGCAACAGCTGAAGCTACATGGGCAAGACCTGTGGGAATGCTGGTAAGCGTATTTCGCTATTGATGGCGGAATAACTGTTTTCAGTAAGCTCTATTACCTCCTTGTGACAATATTAATCTTCAGTCTGAGCCCAGCTTTTAACCTAGCCAGTACTCACGTAGTCAGGACCTCATGACTCTTTTTTTTTTGGCGCTGAAACAAAGTCCCTCATGGAAATTCACAGAAAAAATATTTTTGCTTTCCCCTTAGCCTGGAGTGATTTGCCTCCCAAAAACACAACAACCCTGCACATATAGGTGAGACTAAGAGCACGTTTCCTGTGAGAGTGTCTTCCTAAGGGAAACCTTGAAAATAATTAATAGTAGTCACAGCTGAAAGAATTGAATGGAACATTACTTCCCATTCCTGCTACTATGCAGGGGGAAAAAAAAAATCTCCCAAGTGTTTGCCAAAGTTCCTAGCAGCAAAAGGGGAGTCTGAGAGTGCTCTGACTCATAATCATAGCCATTAAGCAGCAAGATAATCTGAAGCCACCTTAATTTCCTTTTACAGCTGAGGGCAATAAATGAGCCCATAATCACCAAACTAAAAAGCTGGCTTTTCACACAGAAAACAGACATTTTCAGCAACAACATAGGCATCATTAAAATTAATGTTTCTTTTCCCTATAAGAAACCGACAGCAGAAAATTTTCTCTGTGTGTTTTTTCTGTCATTTTGAAAACAATAAGAGTGTCAATGTTTCTGATCCAACCACAGTATGCCACTTAAGAATGCTGTCATCAGCCACATGCATGGCATGGTGGTGGCTGGCTTAAAGAGACTTAAGGCTCAAATCTACAAAGACAATTTTGAGCTCCTCAGGATGTGAGCCAGCCCAGGTTTATCCAAAGAAATCCAAAATGGGTTTAGAGCCTCCTGAATTTTGGCCAGGCTTGGTCTTAGGTTTGGATATGATGACTCATTTCTGAACAATGACAGAAAACTGTGGTTTGCTCTCTTGTAAGTAAAGAGAAGTCATA
The DNA here is from genome assembly GCA_025447955.1 of Psilopsiagon aurifrons. Lineage (NCBI taxonomy): Eukaryota > Metazoa > Chordata > Aves > Psittaciformes > Psittacidae > Psilopsiagon > Psilopsiagon aurifrons. The sequence continues at coordinate 25,369 of JAOEHY010014206.1, read as the reverse complement.
GCTTACAGTAAGCAGCTCCTACGCAAACCCTAACACTTGCAGAGATCTTGCTTGAATTTCAGAGAGTTCCACATGGATGCAGTGATCCCACTAGATGGACTTCACTGAGCCAAGGCTGGAGCAAATCAGCAACTTTGGTTTTGTACAGAAGAACTGTTACAGTGTTTTTTCAGGAAAAGCTTTTATGAAGTTCAATGCTATTAAAGGTGTTGGCAGCTAATTAATTGTTTCTATGAAGAAAGTAAAGCATTATGAATTTTATTTTTGTTCATTTTGCTGGAAACTATGATTACACATTTTCCATGGATGATTTTATTCATACTTCCTTACTGCAGGCTTTCCACACAATGGAATTAAATTTTTTGGTTTTCGTATTGCATCTCTTAATTCTGAGCCTCTACTGCTACCTGTTTCATGACATTAATTACTTTTTTGTTATATATGTCATACTAACAGCTTAAATCATGCTTCTATGCTCAGGTTTACTGTTGAAAGATGCTGAAGGTGTGTTGCTGGTACTATGTTTTACAATGAGATTTCTTACTCAGTTTGTATAGAAGCATTAGGAAATGCTTGTGACAGAAACTGTCAATGAACTCAAGGAGTGGCAGCTTTATACTTACTAAGTAAGGAATGTTGCTGCAGACAGCCAGCACAAGTTTATTTGCACAGTTATTGAAGCATGTACCATTACAGTGTTGTAGAGGAGGGTTTATTTAATATATTTAATTAAAACTAAAGGGAAAAAGATAATACCATCAGAAAAATTCTCTATTTTTAGTTTCCAAAGAACTTAGGAATTCCATTTTTGTAAAGGAAGATTGGGAATTGGATTCAGAGGGACCTTCCAGGTTAAAAAAAAAGGGGAAAAGAAATGAAAATGTTTTAAATAATTATATTTAGGCTGGAACAAAGAAGATTCAAATTAAGTGCAAAAACTTGTTGGTTTCTTCTTCATAAGGGTTTTTTTTTAAGTTGTAAAAGATTACCGGAAAAAAAACCCCAAGCCATTTATTCAGAGGAGCAAACAGTCCTGAAAGGGTTTGGGAAATATATACAGTGGCCATTTCAAGTGAGACTGTCATATCCTCCTTTGAGAGTCAATTTGTGAGAATACCTTTGTGATGCAGGATCAGAGTGGGCAGATCAAAGTAATATATAGGCTCAAGGGACACGAGGAGGGGGCAGGGAGGTCGACATGGGATCACATTTGGATTCATGTGCTCCTCTTGGCTTACTTCAGTCCTGTCCACTGCTGTCACAGTTGTGTTGTGTAATTGTTTTCCTAACAGCTTGATAAACTTGCGTATTAAGTTAACTTGATAGCATTCCTCTTCCTTCTTCCATGACTGTTCTTATTCTGAAAGGTTGTGCTGGAAACTTGTTGCTCTGGTCATGAAAACTTCATCTCTGGGCAGAAATCATTCAAAGGTGGTTTATACCGTTTTGTTTGGGTGGCTTCTGACTCATGGTTCTTCCCCCATGAAGAGGACATAAAGTCTTCAGGCCATCTCTTCCTTTGATAATTTCAGTAAATCTTCCTGGAACATGCTCCAGTTTTACATTTCTTGAATACGAGTATTCAGACTTCGGTGGAGTGCTTCAGATGAGGTCACATCACTGCCTAGACAGCTACAGTAATACAATTCTCCACATTCAGTTTAGGATCATATTTGCTTCATAAGCAACTCACAGACTTCCTCCCCACCACAAATGTTTAAGTGGCAAGCTCTTAGTATGCTGCAGAAAGTCTTGCTCTTAATCTCTAGTCAATGACCTGGGTTTGTTCTGTCACATTTCTGTTATTCTAATGTAATCCATGTGTGATTAGTGTGATGTTCCTCTGGTTTGAGACCTCCTGACTTCCTGGGCTACCATTAACTTTAATTAGCATGTTTCTACTTCTTGTGGGGCTGTAAGTTATGGAAATATTACATAAGACTGATCCTTAAAACAATCCCTGAGGAAGTCAAATATATCCTGGATCATCCCATTTCAAGGCACTTCATTGTAGTCTTCTCTCTGAGTAATATTTTATTCTAAGTTCAGTTCTACCATTAACACCCTTCTCCATCTTAAACAATGTTTTTCCTTCTGACATTGTATCATGTACTAGACTAAAATTATGCTGCATGAGAGCTGTACTTTAATCTTTACAAAATCTTTGTGCAGTCAAGGAATGATATTATATTGTTTTGATACAGTCTCTTAGAAAATCAATTTTTCAGTCTGTTATTTTCCGATTACTCAATGCCTAATTATCCTCTCCTTCAAAGTTTACTGTAAAACTATGCATACTGTTGTCATCAGATTATTGACTCTACTGTTATCTGGCATACCCTTTCCCTCTCCTTAAATGTAACTCCTAGATGTACCGCTAGCCAATAGAAAATAACAATACAAATTTGTAAGACTTATTGAAAATCCTTATTGTAAGATCTGTGATGGCTGTGCTGATTCTTTGAGTATTGAAAGGCGAAAGTTACCCAGATGATTAAATTTAGGCCATTCAGCTTCGAAAAATTTGTTGCTGCCTTGGAAGCAGACATTCTACAGATTTCTCCAGATTACCATTCAGGCTTGCTGCCATGTTGAATCTGCTCATTCTGCTCGAAAACTGAGGCAGAATAATAGTTATCAGAAGCTCTGCCCTGGCTAGAAATTGCATCTGCATGAGATTTCATGAATATCTACATTAAAATTCTGATAATTATTTTTTCCAAATTTGATTATCCCCCTAGATTCCTACTGAATCTGACTGTAGTAAAAGCCATACCTTTTGGCTTCTGTTTTGCGAATAGCATGCTGACCATCCTGAAATGATGAAAAAAGTCCTTTGAAAAAATAGAGGAAGGAAGAGTGTCTGGAGCCTTCTCCACTGGGGTATTTCTGTCTAAAGAGTGTACATAAGGATCATACTCTAAAAGGTGTGCTGTACTGTAGCTTCTCAGTGCTCAAGATTTGGCTAAGGGATTCCTGAAATTTCTTTTTATAGTCAGGAAGTGATAAGTGGATCTGCTCTGCGCCCAAAAGAAACAATTTTCATTGTGTTGAGAAATAGCATTGGGATTGGGTGGTAACATGTTTTAACTGTTCTCTTCCTCAGAATGGGTGATATTTCTGAATATACTTGTATTCTTTTTTATTTCATCCCCATTTTTGTGAACACAAGACTAAAGCACCTCACATGCAGCTTTCATACAGAGGCAATAACTATGCAGTGCCAGTGTTGGTCACAAAATTCTTAAACTAAAATACATCCAATGTGTTTCCAAGGCTCTATAGAACAGCATTTTCCACTCCTTAAATAAAGAAAATATTATATATATAACGTGTACTTTAGCATTCTACACTACCCATATTTAGCTATTCCTTCCAACATTTTGTTCATTATTTGAAGCAGCCCTCAGATCCAGCCTAAAACATGTGCTTCTACACTTTTCCTGGGTGATTCAAAGGCAGGCTAAAATTTACACTCTGTCTTTGGGATATGTTCCTGGAAGTCTACTAAGTGGAGACCATGAATTCATTCATGATCTCAGCCAGCTAGCAGCTGACTAGTCTGACAGTGAGAGACAAATGCATTAACCTACTATTCCGTTTCAGTGCCACATTTCCCCATGCTTTTTCTGGCAGTTTTCCTTAAACCCTGTGAAGTTGTTCATCCTTTGTTTTGTACCCAGTGTGCTGTGAGCTCATAGTTTCTTTAGTCAAATGACAGATATTATGGAAAATATCTGCTGTTGGTTGATAACTTCATCTGCTCTGCTTCCAGCCACAACTCGCACATGTTGTAGGGACTGATAACTTACTGAGTTTGCTATCTCTGTGGTTTCCAGAAGTTACCCCAGATTTCTGAAGAAGAGAATTCCTCTGAATGAAGATTACAGAGATAAGGAGCATAAAATGATGTGTTTGGCCTTCATTCTAGATACACTTATCTATTATTAACCACTGTCTGGCATATTTGAGCATAATAAGAGGTGACTGGTTTAAGCGATATGAAAGAGATTTTAGGAGTATTTCTCTGTTCAAAGGATTTTACATCTCTCCTACCTCCCATTTCCTTTCCTAGTGTTTTAAAACCACAAGCAACTAAGTTGTGATAATACTCATAAGTATTCATAATATTGCTTAAATAATTCCATCTTTTGGAAAATGATGGAGAAAGAAGCTCAACTTGATGAATTGATTGAGAAGTTAAAAACCACAACTAGAATCATGGAAAATAAGTCCTTGAACCTATATATGTGCTTATGCACAATAAAATATTTGAGAATATAGTTGTCTTATAGAAAAGGAAGGAAGTTACATGTTTACTTAGTGAAATGAAAGCAAAAAAAAAAGCAACCAGTTTTCCCTTGTCTTCCTCTCATGCATTTTTCTTGCTTTTTCTGAATATTTCTGTAGCAAAATGTAACTTACAGTTATTCAAATTTTGGATAACACTTGTTATTTTCTATATGAATTCCATGAAGGTAACAATGCTAGCTTTTCCTTGAAGTTTTGACAGTCCAGGGAATTGGTGTCTAAGCACAGAGTCATGGCAACTCACTGGGAAATACTGCTGCATTATCAGGTTATCTCTGTAGTCTCTTACTTCTGTTTTCTTTTCCTGACTGCAGAGCCTTCTCTTGCAGTGCATATTCTGCCTTGACTTTCTTCCTTATGATCAGTGAAATCCATACTGCAGGTATACTTTACAAGGTTTTGGTTTGGGTTTTTTTTTCATGCAAGAGAGAAGCAGAGAAGGAAAACAATGAAGGCATAAAATAAAGAATTTGCTTTTTGTCATCTAGGTGAAAATTGTACAAGGACTCATTTATGTGGAACCTTAATTACAAAGTTTATAGGCAAATAATGTTTAGACCTCACACTGCAGCCTCTTCCTTCCTTTCTAGATCGCTGTTCCTTGGAGCTCACAATGTGTCTGCATTTTCTTAAAAAATCAGTGCATCTTCCTCTCCAGGAAGTGGCTTGTTCTTTTATAGCAAAGCCAAACTTTGTCCTCTTTAAAGGCTATATATCCTCTGCTGTCTAGGGACAACACCCCTGAACACGTCTGTCTAGACATACTAGAGACTGCCTTCCCTTTTTCTATACCTGAATAAATGACATTCACTTAAAACAGACTTTACAGAAAATTTCATGTGTCCATGCAAATGAAAAACTGTGATTTTGGAGGGTATTTGTCCTTACACAGAGTTGTTTTCATAAACATGACCATAATATGAACTGTAATTTTTCATAAGTAATTTTTCTTGTTTGGGACACTTCTCATTCATCCTTTCCCATGCTATAAAACAAATAAAAATGCACCATGATATTTTTTGAGTAAGCCGGATCCTAACATTTCAAAAATAAAGGATTGCCTATTAGTTCCCTGTTGATTCTTTGTGGTTCACTGGTAAGGAATGTGGGGTGCCCTGTAGATGTTATTTGATAAAAGTTGAGGCTAGGCACCCCACTGATTTTAAGGATCACACTGAGGCGAACTGCTGGTAGGGTATGCAAGACAGCAGATTCATTTATGCTTATTTCTCTGCTCACATCCCTGAGCACACATGGTTGCTGTTTTTGTTTTGACTATTTTTTTTTTTTTTTTTAATGTGAGAAAAGTGGTTAAAATGATGTAATCCCTGTCTGAAGCTGGGACGCGTGTGAAAGTGGAAATGCTGACAGGCTGCTGACTGGAGCAGCATGAATAGCTGTCCTTCAGGGCTGGATGCTCCCCTGCCCTCTAATTCACTGCATTATCCTCAGGGAGGAGGAAATCAGGCAGTGCAGTAGGGAAGCCCACACACTTCATACTCACATTGGTTCAGTGGGATCACCTAAGACCTTGTAGCAGCCCAGAATCTGATGGAAAGCTAGAATGATGTATTTGCTGTTCTTATGTGCTTGAATTTAAATTATGATTTTCCAGAGATCCAACTGGGGTAAAACCAAAGTATGGGTTTTAAGCATTTTAAATTACATCTGGTCATTAAGAACTGCCAGCCAGCAATGAATGGCAATGAATTTTGATCATTTTGTCTCCTAGATTTTACTTATGCTTGAATGCATAGATTTTGATGTTTTGTGTAAACCAGAAGTCATTTATTTCCCATGCAGGTTTTCTTTGTCACATTAAAAAAAAAAAAAAAAAACAAAACAAAAACAAACAAAAAAAAATCCCATTCTCATTGATATTAGTTATTTCTGTTAGTGTAAAATATGCAGGCATACCAATATCAGACAAGGGTCACATTCTGCTGGGTGATGTATGTAGGGGGAATGAAAAGATCATTTTTACTGTAACAAGTTTACTCTCCAAGAAAAGTCAAGGGATTAAGTTTGCAGACCAGTCCTACAGCCTTTAGTCTTTTTGTGTCATAGCTGAATGATGTGAGTTTAAAATGCCCTGGACCTATACTAAGATGCCCTTGGGGATATAGAGTACTAGTTATAAGAATGTAAGTTATACTGTGGTAGAATATGTGTACATCATGGGTGGGAGTGTTGATCTGCTGAAGGGTAGGAAGGCTCTACAGAGGGATCTGAACAGGCTGGACTGGTGATCCTTACCCTTATGTCAATGATGAATTAGTTGGGAGAAGTGTTTCACTCTAAAATGGTCTTTTTTTTCTTTTACTGAACTCAGGCTTGTCACTGATCTTCACTTTTGCCTCTTATATATTGCTTTACCTACTGCCTCACACCTGGAGAAATAATACTTGTGTCAGGATGCGTGGAAAACACAGGCAGGCAGACCACCAGTTGTCAACACAGGACGTAGTATCTACTAAACATCATATGGAAGAAGTTATCTCTCATATTTGTGGTGATTTTGGCCTTCAAAGAACTCAGTGGACATTGAAGAGTACAATGATTTTGTGCTGCTTAAAAGAGCTAGCAAAGATCTCTGTGTGTGTAAGTAGTCAATGTACTTGTCATAGGACAAATCCAAAGACAGTTTTCTCAACCATCACTCATATTTAACCCAAATTTAATTTGAAGCATTCGTTTCTCATCCAGAAGTTTTATTTCTTTGAAGTCACTGGGGAGGCTTTATGCTTGTAATGATCTATTCTTTTTAGTACATAGATTACTCTGTGCTTTTGTCAATGTGTTACTGGCAACACTGCCAAAAAATAAAAAGCCTAACCAAGGGCAATTATTATGAGACTGAATAAAAGAAACACCCTACTTATTCCATTCTGATTAACACTACACCTGAATGCTTCTGGCATGAGGAAGCAGTTTTGTGTCATAGCTTTCTGGGTGAGATTCTTCTAACAAAACGCAAGTATCTACATGATAAATGTCCACCCTGGAGCTAAACCTCCTAGCTTTGCTGTCAATGATACTCTTCTGGCAGAGTTTGTCTTACACTAAGACTGATGGCTTGGAACATAAAGAGATGCATCCTTTCCTTTGCCCTGTTGGAAACCACTTGTGAACTTTATTTAAGTACTATTTGAAGGATTCACTATATGTAAGTATTAATGGATTTATCCTGTTACTTAATAAGTCAGTAGCTGATTTATAGTGAGATTAAATTCTTCTTCTTCCCCAAATAACAAAACAGCCGATGAGAAAAATGTTGGAATGATAAAAGGTCTCGTTGGTTCCAATCTGGCAGGCTAGAAAGAGCATCCTTCCCTTTTTCAAGAATTTTTGAAGTTATATGTAGGCACTTTATCGGTTTATGTCATGCAGCTATATGAATTTATTGGTTCTGTCTCAGGAATAATTCAAACACATGCTGAAATGCCACTGAAACTAAACTGGACTTCATCATGTGGTTTAGGTGTTTCCCCACATCGTGTTTCGGTCATGATCTTGTAAATTATATAACTATAGAATCATAGAATAGTTAGGGTTGGAAATGACCTTAAGATCATCCAGTTCCAACCCCCTGCCATGGGCAGGGACACCTCACACTAAACCATGCCACCCAAGGCTAT
>JAOEHY010014206.1:0-14240 GCA_025447955.1 Psilopsiagon aurifrons | reverse complement strand
TCCCCTTAGTGAAGCCATGCTGGCTGTCACCAAGCACCTTCTTGGTTTTCATGTGCCTCAGCATGCCTTCCAGGAGAGTCTGCTCCAAGATTTTGCCAGGCACAGAGGTGAGGCTGACTGGTCTGAAGTTCCCTGGGTCATCCATTTTCCCCTTCTTGAAAATGGGGGTTATATTTCCCTTTTTCCAGTCATCGGGAAACTTCACCTGACTGCCATGGTTTTTCAAATATGATGGACAGTGGCTTAGCAACTTCATTCACCAGCTCCTTCAGGACCCGCGGATGGATTTTATCAATTCCCATGGACCCATGCACATGTCCTAGTAAGTTGTACTGTGCTTCAAACTCTCACTGAATTCCTGTCGAGTATGTAAAAGATTTTCCTAAATCAATCTGTGATGAAGTGTCATGGATTGACACATGCCCTACTGTACACCAGTAAATTTTAACCGCTATTGTTTTCATCACTTAAGGAAAGTTCCTTCTTTTCCTGATGATTTGGAAAGCATTTAAGGTTCTTTTAGGTGCCTAATATTTGATTTGTCTTTAAACACACATACTAAGTTTTTGGTGGTGGGTTTAGTTATTGTTCAATGTTTTGTGGCCCCTGACTGACATTTCCTATTATTTGAACAGCTAATTAGTCTTGTTTTATTAGGTGTAAATGTGTTTCCATGCTTTGACTGGCAAGCACTAATCTCTAAACTTCAGTAGCATGTAGGAATTTATTGCCTGTTAATTGTGCCCTAGGGTACAGTGCCTTTTAAAAGTGAAATAGCATTGTCATTCCTCCATACATATATATATTACTGCAGTCCCTGTATTGTTGTAACAGATGTCTAGTGGGCATTATCAGTCATTCAGAGGGCAGCCATTCAAAACTACACTGATTTTTCAAGCAAGATGGATTTTCATGTGTTTATAATAACATAAAATACAAACCTGTCTGCTTATTATGCATCAGTCCACAAGTGATTTCTTTTAAATGCTTTTACTGCATTTTTTTTTCTGTCAGTGCTAATGCCAGCATGAGTGTCAGATTGGTTGGATGTTACCTTTTTTACTCTTTACATATAATGATTTTAAAGCCTTTTATATTCTGCTGCTTCTGTAAGGGCTTGCTTGGCATTGTACTGTATTATTTTGATATTTTATGCATTCTGTGTCAACAGTTGTGCTTCTCAATGTGTGACTCAGTGATAACACACTGATTTTTCACTTCACGTGTCAATGCATTTGCCTTTATGTCATAAAAGCTGAATGTCTTTCGGGATCTTATTCAGCCACCCACTCTTCCCTCTACAGGCCTTTTCTCAGAAGCAACAAAGTTAGTCAAGATTCCTTTTATTTGTTTTGAAATATATGCTTTAGTGTGACAATGAAGTCATGGAAGAATTCATTTCACTTTAGGGCCAGCATAATATCTACTCTCTTTATTTTCTGAGCTAGTAGGGATCCTTGAAAAATGTACCAGGTAGAGAATTGTGAAGGGACCGGAAGAACGATACTGTACTTGTAGTGCTTAATATTTTGGTCAAGGATTTCCGATGCAAGTTTCTATAGTATCAAATTAATGCATTGCTTACACATTTTGGAATCCAAACGTGATTCCCTTAGAACTCCTAAGGAAATGACTCCATAACTGTGGGTGATTAGATACAATATAGAGAGTGTGTGTGTGATTGGAAGGGGAAGCAGTGTCCTTGATTCCACAGTTTTATTCTTTTTGGGCCCCATTCCCAAGCATCTAAAAATATGCTGTGCTGATCCTTTTTATTCTGAGGCTATATCCTACCTCTTACTTCAGCTGCCACTTCCTTTTGGCTTACTTTCTTTACGTCCTGACCCTGCAAGATACGCTGTTTAAAATTGCTTCAACCGTAGATATCTAAAACCAGACCACCAAGTGGGTAACTGTGTCCTGTTATTCCAAAGGAGGCAGAACATTTGTACCTTCCATTAACTTCATTTAACAATGTCAATTCTTAGCACCTTTAGAATTAAGGAAATGTGTTTTCATGCTAAGGCAAGAACCTCAGTGTGAACTTTTTAACCTGTGTCACTCTAATAACACTTTGTCATAAGATCTGCAGAGTGCACAGGCAGAGAAAAAAACCCTCTATATTAATCTCTCAATCAGGCTACAAAGTAGGTTGTGCTTTCCTTTTTATTCAGAATTAGAAAAAAACTAAATAACCTAACAAAACATTTCAACGGTAAACTTGTGTTCCAAATAATGGTATACTGATACCTAACTATTGCACTGCTGCTCTTGAAGGCTTTTGATGGGTGGATTTCAATTGGAAAAGGAGTGCGAAGGGAGATTTGCCAAAAGGTTCCCAAATTGTTCACAGAGACGCCACACGATTTTATATATATTACAGAGTATACAGAAAGTCAGAATCGTCATAGGCAGATAGACCTTGAACAGTAAATTACGTTATCTAGAGCCAAGGGGACTAGGGAGTGAAGTCATATGGAATAGTAAATAATACAGTAAATATGACAGCAAAAATGGTCAGGAGATACTGCAACTCTTTAAGAATATTTCCCCAATTTCCTTTCACAAGCATCCTTTTGCACATAATGGAAATGTTTCTGCTCTCCTTTTAGATCATCAGTAGAGAAGAAAAAAATATCAAAATGAAGAAAGTTTTCAGGAGGGTTAGAGAAGTATTGTGCTTTTGCAGCTGTATTATAGGAGAGAAGGTCACATCTTGCCTGTCCTGAGGGATAACTGTAGATGGAGCTTGGTACAAGGACCTTCTGCACACAGCGGCCTGGAGCGTGTCTTCTGACACCGGACAAAGCTGGTGAATGCGGGGTTGATGACTGAGTGTGGTGAGGCAACATAGAATAAACCAAACAGTTTGCTAGGAAATCAAAACCCTCTAAGATCCCTTGATAAAGTGTGCACTCTGTTTTCATTCTTATATTATTTATTGTCTTAATGGTCTGAAAGTGTAAGATCAAGAAATTACTGGGTTTAGTATCATGAATGGAAAGGGCTACTCTGCAGTTATTGCGTGGGCTGGGACAGAGGAGGTTTTACACTTCTCCTCAAGTTTCTTCCTCATTAACTTAACAGTTTCCCTTCTGTCACCAGCACCTCTGTGGTTTACACTCTTTCCCACTATTGCAGTCTTATGTCTTGACATTACCGTCATCTCTGGCTTCCTGCCACTGCTCCTGAAGGAGTGATGAAGTAACTACTCCATTTACTGATTGTCAGAGATTATTTTGTTGCCTAATTTTGTGGGCAGCTTACATGAAAGTCTCCAGAAATCTTGGATTTCAGACCCTGTAGCTTTCTGAAAATCAAATCCACCTAATACAGTTCCAATTGGACGCTTCCAATTAGGAGTGTCCAACACCACAGCTTCACTGGTGGAAATTCTGGCTGTAGTGCACATATCCATTTCCTTCCCATATTTACACTGTGTAGAAAAGTGACACTTTTCTCTGCATCCTCACAGTGTTCAGATTGAGGTTTGGATTTGGGATCTCGCCTTTCTCATGGTCCAAGCATGATTATGATACTGCCCATTATCACTGCAGTAGTGATGTTTTCTCCCTTGTGCAAGAGGCACCCCATGATAATTTGAATCGCTCTTGCTTCCTGTCTTCTTGATGTTTGAAGCATATGAAGCTTAAGAATGACATTGATCTCCCTGAGAAGGTGGGTTTGGATCCATTGCTCTTATAATTGACAGCAAGTTTTACTGTACTTGTCATTTGACATAGAACAGCTTGGCCATTGCCCAGATCCTGCAAGGATATAGAAACCTGTCATGTAATGTTTTCTTCTCTATGTAGCCACTTTTTGTGCTCTGTGGAGATTCTCCCAGCTCCTTCACTGAAGTCTGTGAACCCAGAGGAAAAATGCATTGGCAATCCATTACTTTATCTAACCTTTGATTTATTACAATAGTGGGAGATAACTTGGATCGGGAAAAAAAAACCCAAGAAGCTAATACAAACATCAGTCAGTCAGGTAACCACAGCATATGATATGTGCCTTTCAGTTGAGATATGCTGCCAGCAGAGCAGGAAGGGTGAGTGAGTTCATAGTTGTTTGTTATGAGTTTCCATGTTTACTGAAATCTGGTTTTGACATAACTTGTTTTAGTTGCAAAGCAGAGGAGTTCTGTTTTGTCTTTCAAGGAAGGTGGGAATTCTGACAAGTTGAATAAAACTATGTTGAATAAGAAGGCCAGGCTAGGTTAGGAAAGATGATTCAGCAGCAACATGAGTATTTGGGTGTCTCCAGTCTTTTTTACTGGAAAGAGGTAAATAGCTTTTATTCTCGGCCTTTTTTCTTTATATATATATATAAAGATAAATTATTGCTGGTAAGCAAATATTTAAATAAACCATGTTTGTATACATTTTGATAATAGTTTTAAACCTTCTCTTTTCCTTTGCTGGCAGTACATGTTCTGCAAGGTGTGCTCACAGGACTCAGGGATGCATTATTGAAATTCTGTGGTTTGAAACAGGAAAATATGACTTCTTGCTTAGTTGTCTTCAGCAACTTCTAGTTGTCTGAGAAGAAGAGAGATTTGAATGTATATTTTCCACATTTCTTCTTAAAAAAATTCCACTGACAAACAGTGGGTTCATCTGACTGCCATTAACCATCAAATCACCAAACAGTTGATTTTTGTGTGACTATTTTTCAAATCTCTCCTGCTTCCACAGCATTAGTTTCTCTTGTGTTCTTTGATTCTAGTGCTCGTCTTATCTATCTTTCCCTGTGACTAGTTAATGACTACTTCCATTTCTATAGCAATCATGTTACTATTGTTTTTCTGTCTTTGAGCCCAGGGCCACTACTGTCTGTCAACATACTTCATGTTTTCTTTTTTAATTAGTAGCTGGAAACACCTAGTAGAAAAGCAAAAAATGATGTATTGCTGTATTTTGGAGCAGTGACTGTGGCAGAGTTTTGAAGGAACTACACTATAAAGCTATTAAAAACATTTTAAAAGGCTTAAATATTTTAAACATTACCATTTAAAAGGGTGAAATGATTTATGACTTGGACATTTTTCTTCTGTAATTGCAGCAACGAGAAAGAGAGATTGAAGAAAAGATATATGTGTGGTTATGATACTTTAGCCAGATGGCCTGGGCTCTACTTTCTGTTCTATGGCAGACTTTTTTTTCAATTGTATGGATGAATAATTAGATTTTCTTATTCTTCTAGTTCTTTCAGGAAAAGATGGCAAGATGACAAATCCCTTTCAGCTGACATGAATAGCTTTGAACCTTCAATAACGATTCTTGATTTCTCAGCAAGTATAACTTCATTCTAGATAAATCAGAACAGTATGAAAGGAGAACAGATGAAAGGAACCAGTGCCCCTTCTAGATGAAGAAACAGTTGAAAGTCTACATTAAATAAAAACCAAAGCAGTAGCAAGAAGAGAAAAGAATAAATATAAGGGAAAATGTCATCAAAGATGTTGTGGTCAATTGTAAAGGAGAGAAAAGTGCAATGGTCTTTCGTCTTTCAGATCAGCAGCCTTCTGAATTACAAATTCAGACCAAACAAGATGAGTCCTTGGAAACAGTGAAAAAAAAAAAGCAAAAAAAAAAAAAACCTCAAACAAACAAAAAAACCCCAACCAAATAAAAAAAACATAACAAAGCAAAACCAAACAAATACCCCCAAACAAAAAACAACCAAACAATACCTCACAAAAAGCAACCACAGAGATACTGTAGGTAAAACACACTGTAGGAGTTCCAACTGAAAATGAAACACTCTACTAGATGCTCTCACATTTCACAGCACAATAGGAGTGAAAAATGCAAAAAAAACCCCAAAGAAAACAAAAAAACTAGAAAGGTGCAGGTGGGGATTAATTTATGAGGGAATACTTAAAGGTCCTGATTGTTGTGATGAGGAAATATCATTAAGCCTCTGTTCTCTGAAATAAAAGGAAGTTGTAAACACAATGAAAGAGAAGGTGACCAAAGTGACTGTGGCATCTGTATGCTATACTCTGTTCAGAGGTGAACAAGCCTTCTGCAATACTATCCAAAGCAGAATAAAGGAAGCAACTGCTGATAAATAAAGGAAGCACTGACTCTATTTCAAAAAGGAAGATTGGTACTTCAACCCCAATTCCTCAAGCTACTGCATATGGCTTAATTTTCATTCTGGAAATAGTAAACCACAGAATAATTTTAATTTCTGTCTCTCAGCCAGAAGAACACACACAGACACACATTCTCCACTCAAGCAGGCAAGCCAAATGAATCAGGGAGAAATAAATATAAAACCAGTTTAGCCAACTTTCCACTGAATTTAGTAAAAAGCTCTGTAGCAACCTTACTAGCAACTGTCTTTAGATTTTCTTTTCACCTAAAAGGCTGAATATCCTTTGCATTAACAAAAGACTGACAAACCCTGGAACAGAGTGTTAAATGGGAAAAAAAATCAGAAGATGGACCTCATTCAACTTATAGGTGTAAAGAGAGCATTTAGGCAACCACCATCACAATGCATTTGGGAATATCTTAGGTGTTATGGTATGTCATTGTAACAAGACACCTCATTAAAGGTTTATATAAGATTTTATGTAAAGAAATAGAAGTCATGTCCAATTTAGGTTTCAGCAAGAGTAGAAATCAGTATCAGTTACTTACCACTTCCAGTTTGAATTGTTGCTGACTTCACCGAGACAAAAAGCACAGTTGAGTACAGACCCGGCACTGCTAGAAAAATCTTGGTTGTGCTGGCAACACAGCGTAATAAACTGACACAAGGAGGTTTTCAGCTCTGAAGAAAAGATAGGAGAATCAGTGCCATAACATTTAAACTCATTTTGTCAGAAAAGAAAAAGCTTCAGGAAGAATTTTGGTTTTCATGCCTTACAGGTAGTATGTTTCTAGTTGAAAATGAAGCAACTGCATTCACCAACAAGACTCGATTGCTAAAACAGGCAATCCAAAGACCTTCCACTGTAACTGCTTCCACCTTTGCTTAGGAGAAAACGCCGGAAAAAAATACAGAGTTATATCTCAAAAAAAGAGACATAAAAAAGCCTGGAAGTTTGTCTTGTGGACACCAGGCCAAGTCTGTGGAGTGGTTTGCAGTAGGGTGTCAGAAATAGCTTCAACCAAACATGACGCTACTGTTTCCAGATCCAGACTGGCTCTACTTAGTCAGCTCATTCAACTCCTCAGTATTTCCAGTTCAAAGGTTAATGATACTGCCAGTATGAGTTGAGGTCTGCATCCGCTGGTGTGGTTGTGGTTGTGGTTGTGTACTCACTTTGGTGCCTGTGGCTTGTGTTTCCTATTGGCTCACTCTAGGCCTTCAAAGGTGTGCAGACAGTAGAAAACATCAATTACAAGGTCTTAGCCTAAATCTAGAGGACTAAATGCCTTTGAAAATAAATTCCTTAGAAAATACCAGGTATTAAATTACAATACATTTCAAAAGAATTCAGCAGTGTCTTAGCTACAAGAGAAACTGGAAATTTCTGAGACATGTTAAGAAGGAACCCTGAGGGACAATTCAGTTGTCCAAACATTGGCACCCAGTCATCATACAGGCCAGGTGGAATCCCTCCTGGAAAATGGCCATTGCTCCTGAGAGGCCTGGGCATGCTGGACCTATGCCACCCCTGGGTGGATGACTTGCATGCCTCAAGTTACTAGAGGTGGGATTAGACACCTACGTTTGGCAACCAAATCTAGTCTTCTGTGAGGGCCCAAATGAGGGGTTGCTAAAAGAACATGAAGAAGTATCTGACTAAAAGATTCCTCAGCAGGGATCAAGGCAGAAATCACAGAATCACAGGATGGTTTGGGTTGGAAAGGACCTTAAGGTCATCCAGTTCCAACCCCCTGCCACAGGCAGGAACACCTTCCACTAGACCAAGTTTCTCAAGGCCCTGTCCAACCTGGCCTTGAGCACTGCCGAAGATGGAGCATCCACAACATCCTTTGGCAACCTGTTCCAGTGCCTCACCGCTCTCACAGTAAAGAATTTCTTCTTTATTTCTAACCTAAATCTTCCCTGTTGAAGTTTCAACACATTACCCGTCATCCTATCACTACAGTCCCTAATGAAGAGCCCCTCTCCGGCATCCTTATAGAACCATGTCCTACAGTTGTCCTACAATTGCATGTCCTTTTTATGTTGAGGACACCAGAACTGCACACAATACTCCAAGTGAGGTCTCACAAGAGCAGAGTAGAGGGGCAGGATCACCTCCCTTGACCTGCTGGTCATGCTCCTTTTGATGCAGCCCAGGATATGGTTGGCTTTCTGGGCTGTGAGCGCACACTGCAGGCTCATGTTCATTTTCTCACTGAGAAACACCCCCAAGTCCTTCTCCACAGGACTTCTTTCATAGGTCTTCAAGGAGCACTCCATCCTGGACAGGCAGGGCTGGTGAAGCCTTTCCATGCCTTCAGTGGCATGTGGTCACTGAGAAGTAGACTAGTTGATTTTTTGAAAGAGCTTCAGGATCCTTAGCTGGAAGGAGAGGAAGAAATGCAGACAGGTGCGTTTCCTGTGAAGCGCAACAACTAAGCATTTACTTTGCAGATCCATGCGTTTGTTTTTTAATAGACTGGATTTTTGCAAGCGCCTTGCTTTTTGTTTCAGTTGTGCAGCTGTCTTCTGAAAATGTATGCGGTTTTGGTGGTTGAAAACTCTTTCAGCTACAGTTTTAGAGGTCTGTCTCCTAGGATAGAAGTGTGTTTTCCTTTGATTTATCTTGCAATATTCTGTTCTTCTTTTCTGCAGACAGCACACATCTCTTGTCAAGGGAAACTAGTTCTCACTCCTTATAGTTGCAAGTCTCACATTACAGGTCTCTGTGTACGTATCTTTGAGAGAGCTTAAAATCCCTATTTCAAACTGGATTTTTCTTACATAATGCTTAAAATAAGTTGCCAAAATCTGTGAGTCAAGCTGAGCTCACAACTTCATGAAACCTGGAAGGTTCAGTGAGTTCTGTTCTGAGTAAATTCCTTGAAAATATGTTCAAGAAAATGAGTTTAAACTGGAATGGGTATAGGGAATATCTACTAGAGCATTCCAGCCCTATGAGAGGAGGCAATTATAGTGAACATTAATTTGATTCCCTGTCTGGCTTAAGTATATATCGAGGAATAAATACATGTAAATAGAGAGTGTTTAAGCTAGAGAAACAAAGTCACTGGGAAAATGTAAACTCAGCAGGAATTCACTTAGTCTGGAAATAGGAAGAAATTCTCTAAAGTAAGGAATAGGTTTTGCTACAGCTTTTCCTTAGAAAGAACTGAGACATAAAAAAATCTGAGCAAATAGAATTGTTTTCTGAAGAAACTGCAGTTGTATGAGCAACCTGCATTTACCGGCGTGATTCCTAGCTCACCAAAAAGATTCCTGCTGTCTTTGGAATCTGTTGGCCAGTTTAGTGAAAGTTGATGGAAAAGAATAGCTTTTAAAGGCAATTATATTCCTACAGTTTTCACGAAAATAGGGCCTAGGTAGGGTAGAGAGAATCCGTAGGAGAACCAACTGAGGGAAAGGCTTTAGTGTGAACTCCTGCCTTACTAGTCCTCAGCATGTGACTGGGCTCACTAAGACATTTAAATGTCTTACAGAGCGTGAGGTGTCCCTGCCCATGACAGGGGAGTTGGAACTAGATGATCTTCAGGTCGTTTCCAACCCTAAGTATTCTGTGATTCTATGCTCACTTATGGGAAAGGCATCAAGCAGATCTCATGCTTTCTGAAACACAAAAACCTGACACTACCTAAGAAAACAGGTTTCCATAGTTCCTGTGGTCACAGCATTTCTAGGGCTGGAGCTTGATACATAGTGAAAGGGATTGAGCAAGGTGTCTGTCTGCAGGACTCTTTATGATGACCTGACTGGGAGAATGCATTTTCTGACCCCACCACTTGTGCTGTGTGAAATTGAACACATCATTTCATCCTTTCATGACCTCTAGGATTGCAACATTTGTATAGATTTACCCCTCATAAAGCTGATAGGCTGACACCTTCAGCTGGATCATATTTTGAAGTGTTTGAATTAGATCTGTTACTAACAGTGTTTGGGGGGTTTCTTAAGTCATATTGATGATGAACAGTTATGAATTTGCCCCATCTGGATGGATTATTTCAAACACACTGGCATTTTTTCAAAGTTTGTACTGTTCTAAGAAATTACAGGTACAGGAGAGATTACCTCTTGGGTGTTTTTCTGTTTCACAATTATGAAATATTTCTGTAGCAACTCCAACAATAGTTTTCATGGAACAGGAAAAACAAAGAGTTTATTTTTAGGTGCTCATTTGGCATATCCTATCCCTTAGGGCTGTGCCTATTTCCTCTCTTAATAAGCCTCATCCATCTCACCAAAGTGATGGACATCTTAAATTTGTTGCTGGCTGAATCCATCGCAAAGCCTAAATTTGCACGTGTGCTTTGTATTTTGCCATGAGGATGTTGGACACATACAGACATAGGTGGCAAGGAAGGGATGCCTCCTGTTTCCAACCCATTCGTAACAGAGGTCCAAGAAGCTTGCCTAACTTGTTTTTCCATGGCTTGGTGACAAATGTCTCAGTAAGCATTGTCTGATATCCAGTGACCAGCTGTCATCAGAAAGCCAGGAGAAACATACTTTTATCATTACAAATTGACTTATGGTGTCAAGCCTGAAAACTCTTTGAAAGCAGAAGGTGTTGAATGCACTCTTGTGCTTGGACAGCTTGTGACAGCCTTGCCTCTGTTACCACTTCTGTTTCAGACATACTTGTTTCCCTGTGTGCTCTGCAGCTTTGATGTCTCATAAGCAGATCTCTTTGTGGTCATCTCCCAGTGGACTACTAACTCCCAGGCTGGACTTGTGAGTACACCCTGGCACGGATGTTGAATAACAGCAGTAACAACAGCAGTGGTAATAATAAAGGAAACTTTACTTAGCACTTTGCCTGTGTTAGACTGTAGGTAGGTACTGATGTGATCTCTGTTACACAAATCATGAGCAACTTTGTAGATTATCAGAGGTATTTAGACAGCTACATCCCTCATTCTGATGGGAGTTAGGCACTTCAATGCCTTTAAGGATTTGTGCCTCTGGGGCTTGTCCAGATAACAGGAGTCTGTGGCAGAGTCGGTGGGAGATAAACTTGAATTGTCCACATCTAAGGACTGGGGGAAGGGCAGGCAGTACCACAGGGAGAATGAGTGCAGCTTTTCCTATCTGCAGTATGCCTGGCCTCCATAGAAAGCCTGGAAAGAGCCTAAAAACTGGCATGTTGACAGCATTAAAAACGACTGTACCTGAGGTTAGATGGGAACAAAGGACCATGGACCAGAGTTGGGCAAAGTGTTAAAAACTGCAGACCCAAAGCTGTACCTCTGCGGTGGGAAGCAGGGATGTGGGGACAGCTATAGGATTGGATGGCCACCGGTGGAACTCACCATCATTCATAATCAGCTGTAGTCAGCAGGGAGCACCTTGCAAGCTACTGGAAATCTGGGTGACCTCTTTTACTTTGCGGGTTTTGTTCTGTTTTGTTTTCACAAACAGAAGTCACAAAAATTTTGCAAGATTCAGGACTTTTAAAAAGAATCCTGCTCTTGAACATGGAAAATCCTGTCCTGTTTTATATGGAAAAGATTCGTAATCATTCTTGAAGGTTCCCCATATCCTCTTTCCTTAAGATGCCTTTAAGACAGCCTATCTACACATCTGAAGAGGAATATTAGGTTGTCTTTTTGATGGCAAGTAGGCACACTGAAAGAAAATGATTTGCATTTTCTCATAATGAGCCACTTTCAGTCATTAGTTAGCCAAAGTGAATCCAACCTGCAGACAAGACAGCTGCCAGAAAAAACAGTCAAAGCCAGAGCCTGACCCTGCTGTTTTTGCTGGACATAGACTTCCCTTGAAAATGGGGTTTGTATCCCATTAAGAAAGGCAGGAACTCTCCTTTAATATGACCTAATAAGAAAGTTTAAAAGAACTACTTTAAGAATAAGAATTGTTCTTTTAAAACCTCTTTTTAAAGAGAGATTAAATCTTTAAGAACTATTTAACAAATGATAGCATCAGCAATATTGAATGAGCCCATATTCAAGTATCCAAATACCCTCTTTTGGACTGACATCCATCTAGAATAGGAATAAAGTATTTTCAGACTTTATTACTAATTTCAAGGAAAGAAAGCCATTATATTTTTAAAGCCCCTGACAGGAAAGCATGTCTCCCAAACTGCTTTTGGAAACACCGCGCCTCTTCTTCAGATGTTACTTATCTTTTCCTGCTTAGAAACTGCAGGGACGTGCAGCTGGCCCTAGCACCGTGTGCCCTGTTTTCCCGGATTCCCACCGGGGAGCACTGGTACCGCCGTGCAGCTGTACCCTTGGGGCTGGGGTCGGGGCCGGCGGCGGGGAGCCGGGCAGCCTCAGCACCGACGGGGGACGTATTAGCTCCCGGTGACCGAGGCTTTGTAAGTCATCTGCATCAAACCGGGGGTGAGGGGGCAGGAAGAGGCTCTTAATCCCTGGTGTCTTTGTTCCGCCTTGCACACATCGGAAGTGGGGCTGAAGCCGTGTGATCGCTTTTTATGGAAGAGGAAAGACATTTGCAGGCACTTGGGGGCATCCTGGACTCCTGAGCCGGGCTGAAGGGACGGTGAGGGGCACCCCTGTAACCGGCTGGGGCCGGCGGCGCCCCTGCCCCTCCGGGTGCATCCCTCCCACCCCCAGCGCACACCCGCTTCTTTCCCCCCCAACCTCAAGATCAAAAGCTCCTTGCTTTTGCAAAAGGACTATTTTCTCAGGCGTCCTTCCCCTCCACGGCTTTGTGAAAAGGACAATAGACTCCTGTGTCAGTGCTGTTGGCACCAGCCTTGCATAATACAGGAAGCAGCATTTCCTTTCGGGGGTGGAAAATTAACTTGGATCGTGCGTTTCTCTTTTTATTGCTGACCGTACACACCCCGGGAAATTCGGCTCGGCGGCTCTCGGGAAGGGAAGCGGCAGCAGCCTCTTCTCCGCATCCTCCGCGGGCAGGAGAAAACCAGAGCGCGTCACCGCTGCCCGAGGCAGGACCGCCGCCGCGCAGGAGCGCGTCCCGCTCCTCTCCGACCGACGCGGGGAGAGGCGGCCGGGGACTTCCCGTGCTCCCCGGGTGCCGCCCGTCCCGCCTGGTGCAGCCGAGGGCTCAGGGGGCGGCTCCGCGGCTCCCTTGCTGCCGGCCGTGGGTTGGCCCCGCTCTCCCTCCGTCTGCTTTGGGGTGAGGACGGCAGCGGCGGTCCCGGCTTCTCCGGGATCTCTGGGAAAATAAATGTTAAAAAGGGTCTGTTTCTAGTTGTGAGTTAAAAAAAACCCAACAGACTGAGAGCCCTGTGCTTTGACAGCTCAGTGCTACCTGTGAAGCCCAACTATGAGAAATAACTTTTAGCCAGTTTCTTCGGATGATATTAAACCCCTGCTCAATGCTTGTATTAGAAGGGGTTGGACCAGATCATGTCTAGAGGTCCTTTCCAACCCTAACAATTCTGTGTATAGACATAGACCTCTGGGGCAAGTCTGACCTCAGAAAGACCGTGTGTGTATAAAGTAGGATACATATTCCACAATCGTTCTTCAAATCATTTTGTACTTTTTATTGCCTGGTGGTGCTCAGGCAAATGGGGTTTAGATTCAGTGACTGCAGCCCAGTCCTGATTTCTCCATCTTCCCTCTATCCACCCATTGTTGGGACTGTGGAGAAGTCAGTGCAAACTCTGCGGATCTCAGGACAAGTCACCAAAATCTTTTGGTGTGCTATTTTCGTCTTTCCTTTTTGCCAAAACAACCTAAACCTCAGATTCAGAAGATGAGTTGGTAGCTTTGCTGGGTAAGGAGACACATAAATTGTATCAGCAGCTCCTGGTACCTGTGAGATTAGTTTATGCATTGGTCATTCTCTCTCTTGGACCTGTGCTGGATCCTGTCTGCTGGATGTGGTGACAAGAAAGCATTCCCAGACAGGGTTTCACAGCGCCAGATGGGCAGCTCTGAGTCTTGCTGAGTCAGCAGGCACCCCTTTTCTGCCCCTGTGTTGAGCTGATCTGCCAGTTACATTTTTACTGCACCGAGGGAAGCAAAGATACTTGCTCTCATTTCATAGTGTGGAAATGATACTGATGCATCACTAAGATAATAACTACCCACAGCACCACGAGTATCTTGTGGAACTGGAAGTGAAACAATCTTTTAACTACTTCT